>JAFBJT010059098.1:0-21286 GCA_016785325.1 Chascanopsetta lugubris | reverse complement strand
TACAGTTCCTTATTTCCAGACCTAAACGCTGTGTCTCTGTCCTTCAGCAGAGTCCAACATCTAAAATGTTACCTCCGTCAGTATGAGAGGAATATTTACTTACTTACTATATAAATAGTATAATATAGTCAGCAGGGAGCAGCTGTTAGAAAGGTCAGGTATCATCTACTCTGACCATGGCAAATGGCAGAGAGACAATGTGATCATTTGTGACCCGTGGGTGAGGAGGAAATCAAAAAGAGGCCATAGACAGGATGTGTAGGAGGCCCCGAGCAGAACATTAGATAAATAAAGTATTGAAATATCAGTCAGAGATCATCCTCGGTATTCACAGAGCACACACACTGTGGCACATATGCTGCTACTGCAGTGTCTTCTGGGTAATAACAACAAGTTATTTCTTTAACTCAGTGGTTCTCAACTCGTTTAGGTTCGGGACTCACCATCAACGGTGCAGTGTGTAAGATTTGGTGACCTCTATAGGTGAAGTTACATATTGGATCCATCACCTCACCTTCACCCTTATGAAGATGCAGGAGAACCTATGGGTCATGGTTAAATATTGCTGCAACCCCTCCACCTCTACCATTACCTCTGGGGATCTGGGCGTTAATGTGGGTGCTTCATTTACAGATACATAATTGTCTACTTAAAGCCATGTTTTAGTTAAACAGAGCAAATCAAATTTAATGTATTAATGAGTAGTGATTTAGATATTAGAGATTGAATATTTAATAGATGACATTAAATCTTTTTATTTGTTTTGGGCTCTGAAACTGTCCCTGTGTTGATTATTATGAGATTATTATGATATATTCTTCTCCTGTTTCTTTGTGATATATTTATGTTTAGAGCACTAGAAGCGGGCACATTGTTTATCTTAAATGTGTATTCATATTTACCTTTATGGTTAAGGGGTGACTTATCTAAAGGAAGCACAGAGAAGCGTGTAAGACTGCAACTCTATATCCTTGTCTGGTCTCTTTGTTGTCAGGTTTTGTCTTAAATAAATTTTGTCATGTTCCTGGAAATGAGAGAAGCTCCATCCAGGGTGGGGTGAGTGCCATCTCTTCTAATCAGACCAGTTTTGCCCCAGAAACTCTGCCAGTTAGAAATGAAGCCCACATAATTGTGAGGGCACCACCTTGACAGCCAGTGGTTGAATGACTAGCTTCAATAGTGCAGAGCTGCGCTTCTAGCTGACTAATCCTCGCCTCCATGTCAGAGACACACACTACATTTAATATATTTAATACACATACCATTATCACTAAATGAGGCTAAGGAATAGCTGAACATCGTGCACAGAACACATGAGAGAGCAGGGGAGTGAGAAGCCATAGCTTGTGGTTTAGGCGAGATAGCATCCGAGTCAAAGTGAATGCTGTAAGTGAGCAAGAGGGAGCAAAACACTTAGCTTCGGATGGTAGATGAGGTATGAACAGGAACGGAAGCGGCCAGATGATCCAATCACATAACATGAATAACCTCAGTACAGGAAAGCAATTACCCTGTAGCCGAGACACAGGGTCTGAGGCAACGGCACCTCCGGGGCCAGGGCAGCAGCGGTACAGGTGGTGTGCGTCTCTCTGTCTATCTACAATTTAGTACAGTGAGCATTTGTACTAGTGTGAGTGTGAACCCGTCTCAGGCTGCTGGTCCTGATGGCGTCCAGGGGAGGGTACTGAGGGGCTGTGCAGACCAGCTAGCAGGGGTTTTCAACACCATTTTTAACCTCTCGCTGGCTGCCTGAAAACCGCAGTTATCTTACCCATCCCCAAGGGCCCGTCGATCAGCAGCCTGAATGACTACAGACCTGTGGCTCTCACTTCAACGGTGATGAAGTGCTTAGAGAGACTGGTCCTGAGGCATGTAAAATCCTTACTGCCTCCCAGCCTCGATCAGCACCAATTTGCTTACAGAGCCAACAGGTCCACAGGTGAAGCCATCAACACAGCCCTTCACACGGTGTGTCAACACCTTGAAAAATCTGGCATTTACGCGAGGATGTTGTTTGTGGACTTCAGTTCTGCTTTAAACACACTTGTTCCGAGCAGACTGATGTCCAAGTTGCGTGGCCTGGGAATTGGCGAGCACACCTGCAGATGGATCAAAGACTTTCTTACTGACCGTCTGCAGTCAGTCAGGCTGGGGGATCATCGTTCCTCAACCCTGTCTGTGAGCACTGGGGCTCCCCAGGGCTGTGTGCTCAGCCCAATGCTGTACACCCTATACACCCACAACTGCGCGCCAACTCACAACAGCAACGCCCTTGTGAAATTTGCAGATGACACTACCGTGGTGGGGCTGATTCACAACAGTGATGAGACAGCCTACAGGGAGGAGGTCTTGAACCTCGCAGCCTGGTGCTCCCTCAACAATCTGGCACACAACTCCTCAAAAACAAAGGAGTTGGTGCTGGACTTCAGGAGGAAGAAGGTGGAGCTTGCTCCTCTTTTCATCCGAGGGGACCTGGTAGAGAGAGTCAGTGACTTCAGGTTCCTGGGCATGTACATTTCTCGGGACCTCACATCAGGCACCAACACCAATGCCCTTGTGAAAAGGCACAGCAGCGACTGTACTTTTTAAGGTCACTGAGGAGGGTCAATGTGTCCTGGGACCTGCTGTTGTCCTTCTATAGGTGCTCTGTAGAGAGCATCCTGACCCACAACATCCTGGTGTGGTTCAGGAGCAGCTCTCTGGCTGACAAGAAGGCCCTGGAAAGGGTCAGGAAGTCAGCACAGAGGACCATAGGGGTACAGCTGTCCTCTCTGTCGGACCTTTACATCACCAGGTGCCTGCGCAGGGCCACCAGCATCACCTGTGACAGTACACCTCGTTGTACATTGTGTATAATGACAATAAAGGCATTCTATTCTATTCTATTCTATTTCTGTTTGATTACACGGAAACAGAGGCCAAGCTGCAGCGCTCTGTTAGGATGTCATAATGTTTCATACAAACACATTTGTGCGGGCGTCCTCTCTATGAGGGCTGGCATGTTTTTTCAGTGGTACAAGTGGACGTACTAAACATGCTTTGAGGTTTTCCTGCATGATTCGGAAGGGTGACGGTGAAGTGATGGTTACAACATTAAATTTCACCTCTAGATATCACCAAATCTTACACACTGCACCTTTAACTTAGATTGATGTATTTTTTTTTTCAATTTGTGTTACAATTTCCTAGCTTTTCAACATGTCAAATAAATCAGGTAAGAATGATCTGCTGTTATTTACAACATGTTTTTATACAAATATATATTTTCTTTCTTAAAGCCATAAATGTAGATCATATCACATAATGTTGTGGCTCAATTCTGTGATTCAAAGCATATGTGAACATTTTTTCTATTGATACCTCAAAGTGTCACAATGTAATTTCCATATTTATGTTTTTTCTTTTTTATTAATTTGTATTTTTTTAATGCATACAATGTTTCCATCCTATTCTTTTTTCAATTGGTGCCTTTATTTTGTGTTATTATTTATTTATTTGTTTTTTCATTACACACTTCTTGTTGACCTAACCCCCACGGACGTCAACATCTGTCTGTGTGTCTGTGTGTCTGTCTGCGCCACACTACAATTTAATACATTTCTGTTTAATCACACGGAAACAGAGACCAAGCTGCGACGCTCTGTGAGGACATCCCAAAGTTTCATGTAACAGTCGGTGACATTCCTCACGTAAATGTTTCGTTTCATGGCCAAATGATTCAGCACACGTCCGGATCATGGAGCCGAATTGCCCTCGCTCTTCTAATCAACAGCAGCCAGAGATGTTTTCCCCTTTTCTGGGTAAAATGGTTCAGCTGAAAAAATGTGGTTGTTATCTAGGATTAAACATTTTCAAAAAGACCTCCATTTTTATTCAAATGTGCTGCAGTTACCACATTTGGTGAGTGCAGTGAAATGAGGCAGTTATCTTGCTGACAGTGGTTCTAAACTGGTCTGGGTTGGAGACCCATCACCACCTCTTAACAACAAGCCGTGACCCACATCGAGGAAAATTATCACATTTATGCAATGAAAGGTTTAAACCTGAGATAGGACAGAATATCGCAGTATGCCAACACAAAAAAGCTTAATGATAATAGAAAAAAAATAGATCAGCCCGTGGCGATGCTAGAGAGGGAAATATTCCCTTTTACACTCAATTAGCTATATTTTAATTTAAGGTGCAGTGCGTAAGATTTGGTGACATCTATGGGTAAAGTTGCATGTTGTATCCATCACCTCACCCTCACGAACATGCAGGAGAATCTATGGTAGACTTCAGTTGTCATTAAAACCCAAAAGATGTTTAGTATGTCCACTTTAGTACTGTAAAAACATGGCGGCCCCCATAGAGAGGACCCGCTCTTGATGTAAATATACATTAATGGGCTCATTTAAAGCTTCAGTGTGTATGATTTGGTGACGTCTATTGGTGAAATTGCATGTTGTATCCATCACCTCACCCTTCTGAACATGCAGGAGAAGCTATGGTGGCCATGAGGACCTGCTCCTCATGTAAATGCACATTAATGGGCTCATAAGTGTAATGGGGGAAAAAGGTGATTAGGTTTGATTTAGTGATTATAAATTCATGAAAATGTCATAATGTTATTGTTTTTTTTTATCATTTTTAGAATTGATAAAAATTACAGAAATCTTACAATGCACCTTTAAAAACCAAAAGGTGCATCTTAGGGACACAAGGTAATAAAACATACATACATGTCCTCTTTTGTCCTCAATATAAATATATATATATATATATATATATATGTATATTTCATGTCAGTGTCATACTTGCGATTCACCATGCCAATTAGCATATGTAAACAAACTTCGCTGTAACGGGCAATGTATGCACCCAATCGCAGCACAAAACAGGACAGAAGAGAGTTTGAGACTTTACTGAATCTCGGTCTAAGCAAACAGAAAACAAGATGGCGAAGGCAGGAGTCTTGGGCGAGGACAGAAAGCAGGGTCAGGTTACCAGGGACAGCCGAAGTAGGGGAACCAGGAACAGGCGAGGTCAGAACCAGGAAGTGAGGCAAGGAATCGCTGGAGAGAACTGAATCACCAGTTGCAATCTGGCAGTGAGTGAATGTGGGGCGGGTGCTTATATGCTTTGGGGCTGATTGGATGGAATGAGGAGCAGCTGCGTGTGTAGAGTCTGTTGATGAGGTGGGTGTGGCTGGCAGGCTGAGTAGGGCAGAGACAGGATCAGTGGGTAGAGTAAGAGCAGAAGGCAAGACTGTGACATTCGGGTCCATGACCCACTTTTGGGTCGCGACCCACAAGTTGAAAATCACTGTCTTACAACCATGCAACTTCATTTGTACTCTATTTTCTTTTAATCGTTTCATTCTGTATTTTGTTATATTGTATGTATTTTGATTTTACATAAAGCACATCGGCTGCCTTTCCTTTAATGCCAAAATGAGCAGGTATACCCTTGATTTATTTTTTTGCTGGTTTGTTGTGTGTAGTGACAACTAGTGGTGAAGTTGAATGTGGCACCTAATAGACTAACCTATGGTGGAGTATGTGAATGTTTACTTTGAACACAAGGACTTTTACATGTGTTGAATTTAAAGATTGCAAAAGTTGTAGTAATGTCAATACAGCTGAAATAAATGAGCAATACCAATCAATTGTTTTTTAAAGGTGCAGTGTGTAAGATTTCAGTCATTTTTGTTACTTCTAAAACTATTTCAAAACAATGACACACTGGTATTTTCATGAATTTATAATAACTTACATGTTTTATTTTTGCATAACTTTAAATAAGCCAATTAATGTATATTTACATAAGGAGCCATGTTTTTACAATAGTAAAAGTGAACATACTCAACATCTTCAGTCTACCATAGCATCTCCTACATGCTCAGAAGGGTGAGGTTGAGGTGATGGATCCAACATGCAACTTCACCTCTAGAGGTCTCCAATTTTTACATACTCCACATTTAAATGTATCCGTTGGCAATATTTCTTTATTGTGTTTGTCATATCAAGTGCCCATGATAAAAACCCTCTTGGTAAAAACAATTCTAAATTGACTAAAGAGCAATGTTAAAAGAGTGAAGAGCTCTGTGAGTCTCTTACACGGAAGATGGTCTCGCAGTAGTTGCAGAATGGACACTTGTTAGTCAGAACAGAGATGAAAGCATTTGAGGCAAGGGCACTGTGTAAAATCCTCCACTTCAGGTCAGCAGAAAGTTTTCTAAGGGAAGGTTTGTGTAAACTCCTCCACTGTGGTCTGGGTTCTATTTGTCCTCTCAGTTTTCCAGACCAAACAATGGGGAATCTGTTGCTCAGTCCATTTTTGTTGTTTTGACACTAGGGCTGTAGCGATACACTATTTTCACGATACAATTCGATACACGATTGTCAGCTCACGATACAATTCAATACAATTTGATACACTTTGATTTACACCTTCTGAAAGATTTTAAAGGGACAGTGTGATTTTGGTGACATCTTGTGAGTGTTCCATTGACTTGGATTGAATTAATTGAACTGAAAACTGAAGTGTTGATGGGAGGGGGGCGCTAACGTTGAGGAGTAGAAGCATTGAAGTGATTTCTGATGCTCTCTCTAGCTCTGTGTGTGTCTCTCCCTCTCTCTCTCTCTCTCTCTCCCGTGTTGACGCGTGATGAATGTCGGTTGAAACGTTACCGGCGATCTGCCAACACTGCCCATGCGATTGAGCAGTCGCGATCAACGTATTGGGCATGGAGCCTAAGGGAGTAAGTATAATGCCAATATAGTCTCCCACGCGCAGAGTGGGTGGACGAGATGGTAGCCATGGGTTTTTTTAATGACAACAACTGAACTGAACTTTTTTCCATGTGTGTGTGTGTGTGTGTGCGTGTATGTGTATGTATGCGCGTCGGGTCACTGTGCTCTGAGAAAACATGGGAGCGCAGGACTGCAGACAGAAATGACATGCTGACGTGTAAACAAGATATATAGTTTCGTAGTTGATTTAATAAAAGAACAAGCTAGAGACCTGTTCCATAGGAAAGGTAACTCAATGACGTCTGTCGTGATCGTGTGCGATATAAAAAAAAAAATTAATTCAATCCTCCAGGGGGCGGGGCTGCCGTTAGAGGGGTGCAGCATTACTTTGAAAGACTACAGCACAGACACTCAACAATGACATATTATTTGTAGGTATTCGATATTCACGGGGGATTTGAAAAATCTGAAACTTGATACTTTCGATACTTTCTGGGGAAACAAAACATCAATATATATCACGGGATCAATAAAATTGACAAGCCTTGTTTGACACAGTTATTGAACAAAGTATTTTTGTCGGCACTCTACAGCGTCTGGCTGGTGGCTGTGAACAAAGGGGCGGTCAGGTCTCTGGGCAGCCCTGGGCTCAGGAGGATCTCTGGGAAGGGTTGTTGTGATCTGGTGTGGCTCCCCCTCTGTGGTGTCTCAAAAGAAGTATCTTCTCCTTCATGGGGAGCTTGCCCCTCCAGAGATCCAGGATCTTTGCTGCCATGCAGGTTGATTTAAGTCCAAGCAGAGAGCCCAGGGCCATGGCGTCGTTCAGGGTTGGCCCCATCGCTGCCACCAGCTGGTGTAGTTGGATCATCTTGGAGCTGCAGAGTGCCACCGTGTGGCTGCTGCTGATATCTAGCCTGGCTCCGTGCACTAGGGGTTCCTTTAACAGCCAGTACAGAGAGGAAGATTTTGCACATTGCACACTGCTCCTTTATTGTATATTTACATGAGGAGGGGTTCCTCTCCACGGGGGCCACCATGATTTTACAGTAGTAAAAGTGGACGTAGTAAACAGTTTGAATAACAACTGAAGTCTACCATAGGTTCTCCTACATGTTCAGAAGGGTGAGGGTGAGGTGATGGATACAACTTGCAACTAGATGTCATCTAATCTTACACACCCTCTTGCTTTTAATATTCAATGATGCCAGATAAAGAAGGAAACATATCTGTGTTGCTCGTAAATGAAAGTAACCCAATCTAATTTATGAAAGCAGAAGCTTTGATAAGCTTTACCTGGAAGAGCTCTATGCAGCATGCACCAACTGGAGTGCAGAGCATGGGCTGATTTACGAAGTGTAATTTCACAACTCCAATAAAAGAGGAAGTGGCTCTGAAGTGTGTCTGTTTGGAGTCGGGAAGCACAAAAGGAAAGTGGATTTGGAACCTCTCCAGTAAAATAGCTGTAAATCTTACTCTTTAATTAAAAGGATCTCAATGTACTGCTCTTATCTTAGGTAATCATGTTAACCAATAGGGGCGTTAAAAACACATTAGGGATGTGGATTTTAATTAGCAGGCAATATAAAATACCCCCCACTCAAACAGGAATCCTTTGGTAATGGGAATATTCAGGAACTGTGGATGCTTGGAAAGACAATTATTAGCTAATGCAGTGATTTCTGTCATTTTCCTGCTGCACATTTTCCTTGTTTCTCTTTTCTCCATATATAGTATTCAAAGATAACAATGACTGTTATCAGTGGAGAAACAGCTTGAATACACACTGGTACAGTACAGATGTCATTCAATTCGCCTTGCCTGGAGCTCTACGGTCCGTTCCTCACCTCCTGCTCGCTCCTCTTCAGTCTCCAGCCCTACACCATCGCCTCCGAGGAAGTTAAGGTAGCTCTTGTCGTTAGCCACCTCACTGGCAAAGCTCTCCTCTGTGGAACGGCAGAGTGGGAGAGACAGACGCCTGCACGTCCTCCCTGGCATTCTCCGCCGAGCTACGCAAGGTCTTCTCCTAGGGGGCTTCCAGTGCTGACGCCAATGAGATCTCCTCTTGCTACAGCAGGATAGTGAAACCGTCGCTGACTATACCATCAGCTTCCAGACCAGAGCTCGCCACAGCAATTAAAGATGAAATGGTCTCTTTCCCACAACCAATAACGCTGGATGAACTCATTGAGGTGTTGTGAATCAACCTTTATCAGCCTCGCACGTGTTGTGCATAAATAGGGACATTCCGGTTGTTGGCTTAAAATTTAGCAGTTACCTTTGGGGATCAGTAATGATATGTAAAAATGTTTACTACAAAGAGTAACCTCAGGGCACCACCCTGTTATCAGGGACCAATAACCAAATTGACAGTTAAAACTACAGTCTCAAATAGAAGGGTGAAATTCGAGCACTGACTGTGGAAGTTCAAGCTGTTGTTTTAAATATAATCACAATAAACACAAACAAGGATGTGATAATTTATAACAGGGTTTATTAACCAAGCACTAGTTGTCTTACAACAACATCACTTAATTATCAATAATATCATAATCCAACTATACTAAGAGATACATTACAAAACAACACAAGTATACATATAAAACATGGTTTGTGTGTGTGTGTGTGTGTGTGTGTGTGTGTGTGTGCGCGTGTGTGAAAAAGGGGGAGGGGGGTAAAGAGAGGGAGAGATTGGGGTGGAGTCAGGTGAGTGACGTAACCATGGAAACCAAAATGGCGGAGGAGCGTCATCCCTCCCTCACAAGAACCAAGATGGCAGGTACATTAACTAAGGTTAGTGGAAGAGAAAGAAGAGACAGAAGTAAAAGGACAAGAGTCCACACAGACTCTTCACTACTTCACTAATAATCAACATATATCACCATAGTATCAGAGCCAGTGAACCTGGTCAGGTACCGGTCCTCTAACTGGTGATATATGAGTTTCATCAGGTTGATCAGGTTGATCGCATCATGGATGATTAGACCAAAGAACAAAACATACAGCTCTTCCAAGTTCCAAAACACAGTGTATCCTACACTAACTGAATCTCTGCCCAGACATAAATGCCTCTTACTGTGAGTTACCCTGTTCAGAGTTGTATAGCAAAGTCCACTCGAGTGGTCCGCAGCACGGTCCGTGACTGGGCTCAGCGGTTCGTCATCATGCGCTTCAGGCTGCTATGACGGAATGCACCAGGAATCCAGGTACTCCAATCCTTGGGAGTTGGATATTGAAATCCATTCACCACTCTCTGTGGCTGGATGACGGGCTCTTCATCAGGTGACTCAGGTGACTCTGACGTAATTCATCTCTCGGCGACGGCGGAGAGGTTCAAAGGGGTGCATCGATGTGTGCGTACTCACGGGTGCTCACAAAGGATTTGCGCAGCGGTCATCAGTAGATCCAAAAGCGGTGGAAAACACAATGGAAGGGAACAAGCAAAGTAGACGTCTATGGGTTCGGTCCGCGAGTTGGAAGGTGGTGTAAAAAGCTTGAAAAGTGGTTAAAGAGGAAGGTCTGCTCCCATTACCTGGGTAGATATCTGAGGCAGGCATGCACAGCTATGTTATATAACTTGGATGACGTCACCAGGGATCCCTGCTGGGTGTGTCCGTTCTCAGCCAATGCCGGTGCAGAGTTTACATCTTGCATCACTCTTAGGTGTGAGTGAGGGGGTGTGTGGTAGGGGGGAGCGTTTGAGCAAATCATTTAAAATAGAAAGGATGTGGATTGAAGTGAATGGTGCTGATGAGTCTGGGTCCTTATAAAGATGAAAGGGTCTACTTTACTCAGACCCAATGCCTTGATCATACTGATTTGATCAGCTAGGGTGCCATTTGTTGGCCCCTGTCCTGATCAAAAGGATGGGGGTTTTGGAGCGACAGCCATTTGTTGAGGACCATAAAACTCAGCTCAGTCTTCTCCTTTGTCCTTTGAAATCCCAACAGAGGTCACAATCCGCCTCGATCTCCGCATCCAGGCACAACACAGGGAGAGGCGACACGAGACCCCCAACCTTCCCATTCCTCCCTGTTGATCGAACCCTGCTCTACCTGCCGACCCCATGCTGACTTCCGGTTCTGGTTTGCGCAAGTCAGGGGCCCCTACAAATACGGAGTCAATGCAATTGGGCCAAACCAGACTGACACCTGCAGAGCGGCACACTCTGCCTGTGCTGTGGGGGGGTGGGACACTTTATCAACCAGTGTCCCTTAAAAGACATGGCTCGCCGGTGAAGAGGGAAGCCCTGGTGAGCCACACGACCTCAAAGACCTCCTGATCCAACTCCCACCCGCTCTTCCAAATCAGACCTTTACTTCCACACGCCTTTGTCATTTATAGACTCTGGCTTTGATGCTAACATCATGAACGAGGAGCTGGAGCATCAACTAGGGATCGAGAGAGCATTGCTGAAGGCCCCCCTACTGGCCAAGGCCCTAGATCAGGGGTGTCCAAACTTTTTTTAGTGAGGGCCAAATACAGAAAAATAAATAAAGGGCCGGGCCGCATATTAGAGGTGACATTTCTAACCTGCCTAACTTGCCTATAAGTCAATGAATAGATAATAGATATATGCATAGATCTATTATGCTGTCTGTCTAGCAAGTAAACAAAGAATTGCAGACATGTGCATTATGAATAATGAGCTCTGCCTGACGTGCTGCTCTCATCATTATGGCTCTTGTAGGCATGACACTGCACAGATTTGAACTTACACAACAGGTGACGTAACACATTTAAAGAACCAAACATTACCTAATGAAATCCACCAGACTTTGGGTGTCATGACTGGAGCTGTGTTACTGTGTATTTCTAACTCGCCTATAATGTGACATTGCACTCAGTGGGAGCAGTGGTGCTGTCCTTTGGATTGAAGGATGGCTGACATTTCAGGAGAAAGTTTGGTGGTTGAGACACGAAGGACGTCACAGAGCTATCACTCATTCTGGTTCTCAGTCTGCTTTTGTTCTGATTTAACAGAGAAAATGTTTGTTCACATATGTAGTTTGAGCCGAACAGGCTCATCATTCTTTTTGCGTGGCGTCTCATCAGGGAGGGAGAGAAGCTGATGTTAACTCTTCAGAGAATCATCACATTGCATTTCAATCAGTTCTAACTGCAGATTCGCTTCCACTTCTTCTGCATCCACCGTGAAGGGCGTTGAGAACAGTTTGATTTGTTTTTCAATGACAGAAAAATCTTGGAAACGCTGGTTGAATTCTGTCACCAGAGATGCAATCACAGATACCTATTCCTCCTTTTTAGCAGAAAAGTCGGCCTTTGGAAAAGCAGACATGGTTTCCAACAGCGCAGGAAAGTGTGCAACATTCAAGCTTCGTAGTTGCGTCTCAAACAGGCGGAGCTTTAAACAGAAGGCTTTCATGTGCGCATACAGGTGTGGCACCAGCTGTTCTTTGCCTTGTAGGTTCTTGTTAAGTGTATTCAGATGATTATTAAGATCAACTAAAAATGCCAGCTCAGCTCATGAAGAGGTCGGCCCTTCTCCTTTAAAAAGTGGTCGATTTCTGATCTCAGTGAATCAAACCGCTGCAGCACAGAGCCGCGACTGAGCCAGCGCACAGCAGAGTGATGGAGCACATCCGCGCATTCAGCCTCCACATCAGATAGGAAAGCTTGAAATTCTCTGTGGTACAGTCCTCTAGGTTGAACTATGTTGACAGTTTTTATAGCAATGTTCATCACATCGCCCAGCTGGACAGTCTTAGCACACAGTGCTTCTTGATGGATTATACAGTGCATCCTAACAGCCTCACCTCCACTCTCATTTACCTTGGCGCACACCATCGATGCCATTCCTTTGCGCTCACCCGTCATGGCTGGGGCTCCATCCGTTGTTACTCCACAGAGCTTGTCCCATTTAAGCCCCATCTTTTCAACTGCCTCAAAAATATCTCTCCCCGCCGTTGTGCCTTTTCGGCTTCTCATATCAAGCAGCTCCTCCGCACAGCAAAAATGATCATCCACTCCCCGCGAAAAAATTAACAGTTGCGCGGTGTCTGTGGCATCTGTACTCCCACCGCAGGCTATGGAGTAAAAATCTAAAGCACAAGCTTTGTCTCTCAGCTGAAGTATAAAGTTAGCCGACAAGTCCTGAATTCTCCGCACCACTGTATTTCTGGATAAGCTCACGTTGTTGAAATCCTGCACTTTTTCCAGGCACATTATTTCCGTGATTTTGATGAGGCACTGCTTTATGAAATCGCCGTCTGAGAACGGTTTACCGTGCTGTGCAATAAGTTTAGCCACTTCATAGCTTGCTGTTGTGGCGTTTTCCTGTGTTTTGTTAGCATTTCTGCTGACTGGCGGTAAAAGTTTTTCAGTATGCAGGTAATCTTCAGTTAACATATTTACTGAGGGTCATTGAATGCATCAGGAAGCACATGTGTATCATATTTACTGAGGGTCATTGAATGCCTCAGGAGATGTGTTGGTTTTGCCTTTCGCCATCTGGTGTTGAAACTGAGAAGTGCAAGCTCAAGCTTCTTGTGTGGGCCATATTCAATTATATATTCAGAATTTGCTGCGGGCCAATAAAAACTCGACTGCGGGCCGCAGTTGGCCCGTGGACCGTAGTTTGGGCACCCCTGCCCTAGATGGTCACCTGCTGGGGACAGTTACACACCAGACCACCCCGATCCAAATGCTTGTTTCCGGGAACCATCGCGAGACCGTCCAGTTTCATCTGTTGGCAACTTCAGACATCCCACTCATTCTGGGCTATCCATGGCTCTGGCGCCACAGGCCTCATATGGATTGGAATACGGGCTTGGTCTATGGTTGGAGTTAAGCCTGTCATCAGGTCTGCTTTAAGGACTCTTCCTCACCTCATACCCCCATCCTAGCTGTTTCCTGCGCCCATAGGTCTGGAATTCCGGCCAAGTACCAGGACATTTGCAAGGTTTTCAGCAAGACTAAGGCTACCTCGCTACCTCCGCATCACCCTTATGATTACTATATTGACTTGCTACCTGGTTCCTCACCACCCAAGGGCCGTCTTGACTCCCCGTCCGGCTCTGAACAAGCCATGGAGACGTATATTAATGACTCTCTGGCGGCCTGCATAATCCGCCCCTCGTCCTCACCAGCCAGGGCAGGATTCTTCTTCATAGAGAAGAAAGACCAGATCCTTTGCCCTTGTATAGACTATTGGGGTCTCAATGACCCTCTCCCTCTCATTTCGTCAGCATTCGAATTACTCCAGGCGGCCACCATTTTCACCAAATTAGATCTGCACAATGCTTACCACTTGGTCCGCATCAGAGAAGGGGACGAGTGGAAGACGGCATTCAATACCCCTACCAGCCACTATGAGTATCTGGTGATGCCTTTTGTACTCACCAATGCCCCTGCCGCCTTTCGGCTGGTTTTCTAAGATGGCCCAATGTCATCAGGTTGAGTGAAAGAATCAAGAGTTGGAGTCAGCTCTTAGATGTATGGTGACCTGCAACCCCTCCACCTGGTCCCAGCACATCCTGTGGGTTGAATATGCCCACAATTTGCTGACCACTTCCACCACTGGCCTCTCCACTGCGCCTATGGCTATACCAGGAAGTGGAGGCCTCTCAACACAGGGGTTCATCAGGCGCTGCCATGAAACACGGGCCTGTACCAGAGCTGCACTCCTGAGGGCGGCTGGGCGCGCCTCTGTCTCCACCAATTGCTGTTGCTCACAATCTCCGGACTACCAAGTGGGCCAGAGGACCACCTACCCCTCTGAACTGAATCCAAGAAACTGGCACCAACTGGCCAATTAATTGGTCCGTTACCTATTAAGAGGATAGGCAACCTGATGGCGGTCCATTTCAGTCTTTTCTGTTCTGTGGGGGTACATCCCACTTTCCACGTTTCCAAGATCAAGCCGGTCACTGAGAGTCTACTGATGCCCTCATCCACCACCTCTGCCTTGCTTCATCAATGGGGGGCTCTCTTACACCATGGACTGCATCCCCCACTTCCGCCGGCGAGGCAGGGGTTTCCAATACCTGGTGGACTGGGAGGGATACGGCCAAGAAGAGAGGTCTTGGGTCCCCGGCCATCATATCCTTGATTGCTCCCTCATCAGGGACTTCCACAGGCAATGCCGGGGGCATGATCCCCCATCCAACGATGCTGATTTCTCCTCGGACCCCGAGGTATCCACGCCCATCCCATAACCATTACGAAAGGAACTTTCCGGCTCACAAAAGTGTCTTCTTCCTCCCCGCTCCCTGGACTGTTCGTGGGACGTTGGGAGCCATCCCTTGTGGGAGTGTTGGGGGGGGGGGGGCCCAACCCTGGGGGGGGGGGGGGGGGGGGGGGGGGCGATACAATCCCTGCCTGTTTCTCTCACCCCCTCCCTTCCTGTTCCTGTCTCACTCTGCCATTCAGCCACACCCACCTGCACCTCATTCTCTTCAATCAGTCCTGACCCATATAACCCTCAGCCATCCTCACTCTCACTGCCAGATTGAAATGTATTTGTCCCTACTCACCAGCAATATTCTGTATGATCTCCTGTCTTCGTCCCTGCTTGTTCTCGACCGCAATGAACCGTCCAAGGGCCATTAAGAAGGCATCTGAATCTAGCTCTTTGAGGAGATCTGGATGGACACAGCGTATCATCATGCATTTGAACACCACTCCCCATCTCTTCTCTTGTCTACGTCCAATTTAGACTTGGTATGGTCCGAAGCAGTCTACTCCGGAGGAATATCTACCATTCAAGGAATGCTAGGCTTTGCTCACCAGCCTTGGCATACGTGACCTGTGGTCTCGTGTTTTTTGATTGCCTCCCTGCCTCGTAGGATCCAGTATTTGCGACATAGCTCAGCCAGTACTCTTTCAGGTCCTGGATGGAAGAGTGTTGGTATCCTTGATCAGCAGTTTCGTCATTGGGTGTCGGGGCTCGAGGATGATGGGGTGTATTGTGTTGGCTTTGAGGTTTTTGAATCTACTCAGTCTCCCTCCCACTCTGAAAAGACTGGGCAAGGGGTTCGAGGCGGCTACCTGAGGGTAGGGGGTTTTGTATTTCAGGGCTCTGTACTCCTCTGGAAAGGAGTCGATTTAGGCCTGTTTTATGATGAGCTTTTTTGCATTTATATAGTCTTCAGCTCCATTGGAGGGCTCAGTGTTATCAGCCCTTCTGTGTACGCTATGGACCACTGCTTGGTGAAGCTTGAGGTGTCTGGGAATTGTGGGGGTTTGCCGATGTTGGTGCACATTATAGCGTTGGGCGTCTTTATTTCAGGACTAGGTGCTGCTGGCACAGTGGGCCATTGGTCTTGTGGGTGGTAGAGGAACTCAGGAAGCATCACAGAATATGTGTAGTTCTCTAGTGACATTTCTCCCTGCTGGTGTGTATGTCCTAGGGATCCCAAGGTGTGTCAGGTGTAGGAGCTCCCTTTCCCATATCAACCACCTGTCTACGAGGGTCTGCCGTTGAATGGGGTCATTCCGTCCCAGCATTTCCCTCCATAGATCCTGTATGATGACTTTTCCAATCATCGTGAATGGTGTGATGAGTCCTAATGGGTCTTACTGGCAGGCTAGTATCCTGTAGACATGCCATATTGTGACAGGGCCAGGGGTTTTGGGGGAGGTTTGGCGTGGTTTGTAGCCGACCCTGTCACTGAGGCAGTTCCATCTCAGGCCAAGTGTTCACTCTTGAAGGTCTGTGCTTGCTTGGGTAAGCCATAGCTCGCTGCTGGTCAATTTAGCTTCTGAGGTGAGGTGATTAATGACTTTGGGTTTGTTGTCAGCCCATTGTCTGAGATTGAATCCTCCTTTAAGAAGAAGTTTGCGTAGTCCATCCATAGTATCTCTCGGTTCCTGTCTGGTATCGACACTGAGGAGGCAATTATCTACAAAGAAAGAGCGGGGGGTGTATTATTCAATAATCAGTTCTGAGGGTTTTCCCACTGAGCAGCTTATGTCAGTCTTCACTCTCGAAGATTTGTCATTTTCAGCTTTGAATACAAAAAGGTAAAGTTGTGTGACACTTCGTCAAGTTTATTAGGTGTTTTTGTTTTGTTTAGTCACGTTTTTTGTCATTTCCTGCTTTATTTTGGTGAGTGTTCCCCTTCCTGTTTGGCTGCCCTGTCCTGTCTTTACCCTGGTCCTGTCTGATTCCTTGATTGTCTACACCTGGTGTGATTCCTTGATTGTCTGCACCTGGCCCCGGTTCCCTCTCCCCTACTTAAGCCTCTTGTCCTCCTTTGTTCGTTGTTGGTGCGTTGTTCATCATTCAACATCTTCACGTTGCCTGTTCCAAGAATAGTTAGAGAATCTAGATGTTGAAGTTTAGTTTAGTTTATATTTTATGTTTAGGATCATTTTTGCTCGTGCTATCGTGCATTATGTGAGTAATGAAGACTTTAATTTTCACGCTATGACTCAGTCTCATGCATTTGGATCCTTGCCTTGTGTGCGCATCCCTGACAGTAAGCACTGACCAGAAATGGATCCAGCCAAGACCCACACCATGAAAGCCGCCACCGGCACCCAGGGGGTGCGTTTGAATGACCACGAGCAGAACCTGGTGGCTCTAAACCAAACGGTTCAGCATTTTGTCGACCAGGGGCGCGGGGATCAAGACCTCATCAGCACCCAGATTCATCAAATGATGGAGACCATTCAGCATGTTCTTACTCTCTGGAATCTGGCTTTCCGATGTCAACCACCTCCATCGCATCAGCTGCTCCTTCGCCATCGCCTGTTGTTTCGGTGCAACCAGGGTCATCTGACACTCAGCCTACCGCAATCCCACATTTGTGGTCCCCCGAAAACTTCTCAGGCTCGACAGGCGAGTGTCGCCCATTCATCCACCAGTGCACACTGCATTTCAAGTTGATGCCACAGATTTACGGCTCACAACTGAACACAGTAGCCTTCATTGTCTCTCATCTCAAACATAATAATGGCTTTAGCCCAAATGTTCATTCACAGTAAATAATAGAACCTTGCGTTGTCAATTAACCTGGAAATTTGAATTAGAAAACTTATTTTTTCACCTTTGATCTGATTGTTTCTTTTTTATTCCATTATCATCTTTATTCAGGGGAGGGCTTGTTTGAATTTCCTTTTTTGCTAAATTTAAAGTTTGTATTTTTTATTTTCATATCATTGTATAATTTCTTTTGCATGTGATTACTTGTATATTTTTTTTAAAGAAAGGTACAATTCTATGTTGAAAAGTTCAATACCAATTCTAGTTATCTTACAAGAAACAATATTATTGTTGTTGTTGTTGCCATAAAAATATATATTGTAAATAAGATGAACCTCACCTTTGTGATTCCATTATACCATAATATTTTTTAACTCAGTAACTGAATATAGCAGCATAACATATAAACACATATTGTCTATTGATCCATCTATAATTAATGTGGTGACATTTGCTGCAGATAATCATAGTGCTCAAAGGATAAACCCTTATGATTCTCAGCTACACCAGATATTTTCTTTGGGGAAATCAAAGTTGTATTTGTTTTAATACATATGAAGGTTATCAGGAGATATAAAAAGCAGTCAGGTGTTGAGGAGTAATGAACATTTTAAATAAAGGTGGAAATGTAGATAAAAACCGCATCATCACCAGCAGCAGCAGAGATATCAGCAGACATGAATGAGTTGTCACCGAGATGAGGTTCAAAATAGGAGACAGACTATTTAATATGGCTAAAACTGAATGCAGGGGATTTAAAGATTTAACTACACAGAACTACGCACTGCTTTGTGTCTGTTAGCTTTGATATTAGCGATGCTAATTGGCACATTTCCATCTCAGCGGCAAATGAGGCTGATCGACGAGCTAGCGATTCAACGTTGGACCTGCAAATCACTCCACCACACAGAATAAAACCTATCAGTATGCAGTTCACACCCTGCCCCTCTCGGCCTCATCGATCCAACCACCCTGATCAGACTAGAGCATCGCGGCGCCACCATGGGAACCATCAAAGGTACAGTCAACTGACCCACAACACACCGAGAAGAGCTAACACTACCACACAGGCTAAGCGAGCACTCCCAATCATACCACAGTCCCCCACAAGGACACAAGATAGTACAAACACCATGCCATAACTGCACATCTACCAGTTATTATTTTTTCAAGTCAATCGCATGGTAAAAGTAAAAATAAAAATAAAGATAAAAATAAACACAGCATGATTATTGATAACCTCAAGGTTATCAATATCCAACCCAAACAGATCTCGTCCCCCATGGAGGTTAAACAGATCAAATTTGCTCTCCTCAATGTCAGGTCACTAACAAATGAACCTTTCTTAATTAATGACCTAATTACCACAAATAATCTTGACTGTATATGCTTGATTGAGACTTGGTTAAATAATGACACTGCTACAGCAACTATGATAGAAGCCTGTCCTCCAAATTATAATTTTCATCAAATACCCAGAAAAAACACAAGAGGAGGGGGAGTTGCAGCTGTGTTCTCCTCACAACTCATGTTTAAAAATCACAGAACTGGGTGAATTCACATCAGTGGTATATCTTGTGATTTAACTCAAAAAGGAATCAACAGTATTAGTTATAATTTACCGCCCACTTAAATACTCCCCAACATTTATGCATTAGCTCTCTGAGTTAACATCATTATGTGTTACTGGATATGATAGGATAATCTTAAGTGGCAACTTAAACATCCATTTTAACAATAAACGAGATCCCAGAACCATAGAACTTACGAACGTATTGGAATGCTTTGATCTAACACAACACTTAACTAATCCCACTCACCGACATGGTAAAACATTATACTTAGTGATGACATCCGGGCTCAACGTCAATAATATCTCAATTAGAGAATTACCTCTTTTAGACCACCACTGCAGACTATTCGAAACTGAATTAACTCTAGCTAAAACTAGGAATGAAGTCATAGTCAAAAAGGGCCTCTAGATGACAAAGCTGAATCAAATTTCTCTAATCTTTTTGAACAATATGTACCACACAGTCACGACAACTTAATGAAACAGTAGAAAGTCTAAATGCTGCAACATCATCTGCGTTAGTCTGTAGCCCCATTGAAAGTCAAAAAGAAGTCGACAACCAAGACCTCCCCCTGGCTAAGCTATATCAATGTCACCAAAGAAAAAAGGAAGTGTCGATCAGCTGAAAGGAAATGGCAAAAAAAAGAATAACACTCAATAGTTCACTTACAAAGACACCTTAACTGCCTACAATAAAACTCTCCGATCTGCAAGGAAGAATTACTTCTCTAAAACGGTCACTGATAATGCTTCTCCACCATCGACCAGCTACTAAACACCGCCCCCACCCCTCCGCAGTCTTCAACAATTAAATGCGAAGAACTTGCATTATTTTTCAACAGCAAAATAACATCCATCAGATCCAGCATCACCCATGGTATAGTTAAACCTGACACAAACAATCAGTGCAATGCAACCATGCAAAGCTTCAGCTGTATCATACCAATCGAACTCCACAAAATTGTCTCTGAATGTAACACCTCCACCTCAGACATTGACCCTATACCTACAGCATTCCTTAAACAAGTGTTTGCTAGCATTGCGAACCCCATCCTAGACATCATAAAAACATCCCTTAGGTCTGGTTACTTTCCAGACACCTTCAAACCAGCAGTCGTTAAATCCTTATTAAAGAAACCCAATTTAGATAGTAATGTACTAGCTAATTTCAGACCAATATCCAACCTTCCCATCATCAGCAAAATACTTGAAAAGATAGTTTCCATTCAAATAAACTCTTTCTAGGAACAAACAACATCTTGGAAAAATTTCAGTCAGGTTTCCCAAAATATCACAGCACTGAAAACGCTCTCACCAAAATAATCAGCGACCTCAGACTAAACTCCATTTGACACCATTGATCATGACATCCTTATCAATCGTCTCGAGAACCTTGTTAGTTTCTTGGACAGGGTGCTTAACTGGTTCAAAACATACATCAGAGGAAGGAGGTTCTACGTTAAACAAGGCAACCATATGTCTGAGATATATGAAAACTGCTATGGGGTTGCACAAGGGAGCTGCCTAGGTCCATTACTTTTTTCCCTATATATGCTACCACTAGGTGATATCATCACAGAACATAATGTAGATTTCCACAGCTATGAAGATGACACACAACTATACATATTTACAGAACCAAATGATACTACAGCTACTAACTCCATCACAAACTTCTTATTAGCAATAAACAAATGGATGGGTGATAACTTCCTGAAATTAAATGAGAACAAAACTGAAATTCTAATTATCGGCCTCAAAACAAAAAGAGAAGTGTTTATTAAAAAACTGGGAGGTCTGACCCCTTGGATCAAATCCGAGGTCACAAGCCTTGGTGTCATCATGGACTCAGAATTGTCTCTCAACTTTCAAATTAACAAAGTGACCAAAACATCATTCTTTCATCTAAGGCAGGGGTCTCAAACTCAATTTACCTGGGGGCCGCTGGAGGCAGAGTCTGGGTGAGGCTGGGCCGCATCAGGTATTCCACAAGAAAAGCTCTGATAAAAACATTCCAATGTTCTCAAATATCTT
>JAFBJT010058895.1:124047-136219 GCA_016785325.1 Chascanopsetta lugubris | reverse complement strand
TAATATCACATAACACACACAAAGATACACACACATTATATATATATATATATATATACAAATACATACATATATATAAATATATATATATATATATATATATATATATCAGTATCATTTCATAATTACATAAATGATCATGATCATGGTTTGCAGAGGGCACTGTTGCTAAGTTCCGGAGGTGTTACCATGGCGGAGGCCTTTCGGACGATCTTGATGGGGTCAGATCTGTTGGTGATGGGCATCTCAGACCGGTCCATGATGTACAAGCAGGCGTCCAGGACTCCGTAGTTAAACTGAGGGAGAAACAAACGACCAATGAGGTCATGGGGGGGGGGGGGGGGGGGAACAGCCGGAGGCGGCTTGGTCTCCCACCTGTCCGTAGTTCCAGTTCCGCTCCGCCACGTCCTCGTGGGAACCGTGGTAAATGATCCCGAACTCGGTCATCACGCACTCCTCCCTCTCCGTCTCGTCGTCCAGGAAGACGGCGTCCTCCGCCACCCAGGGGTTGAAGAGGACGTAGAGGTCCCTGCTGTCTTCCCGCTTGGTGCGGCGGATGCCGAAGGGCGTCAGCACGGCCACGTACATGTGGTACTTGCCCACGATGCAGTCGGCGGTGGGGGTGATGCCCATGGTGACGTCGCTGCCCGACTGCGCCGTGATGCGGCCTTTCCACGTGCTCTGGCGCTCCTTGGTGGGGAAGACGGGGACGTAGGTGCCTTTGCTGAACTGAGGGCTGGAGCCTGGGGGGGGGGGGTATTGGAATAGGCAAAGTTTATTTTTAAGATACATAAAAAACAAGGTTAGGAATAAAATAAACAAATAAATGAAGTTAGAGAAACAAATCAATTAAATAATTGAAATTCATACAATCCCTCATTTTATCATTATATTTTATACTTTTCTTTACAATCATTATTGTAATAATAATTGTAGCAATTAATGATTACTATTTGAATTAGAAACATTAAAAAAAAAATGAAAATAAAGTCCAAATAAAATCTGTAATGCGTCAAGTAGCAAGAGACAAAAATAAAACAAAGAAAAATTAAACTAGATTTCAAATTCCCACACTTAATAAAACATTTGCATTTCTGAGTTATGAAGAGACACGTTCGACAAACACTGCGAAACAATTGTACATTTTTCTTGTCAAATTCAGGATGAGTGATTTTCTTTCACCATAAAACCAAAAAAAAACAAAAAAAAAAAACTTCCATTAACTTTCGATGTTCCTCATATTTAGAAAACCAGCACTTCATCTCAGCGCTCTCACCGATGACGAACTCCACGGCGAACTTGTCCTGCGCGGCGTCGAAGGGGCGGTTGAAGGTGATCTTCACCTGGAACTCTTGCCCCCGGCGCACGATGAGCTGGTCGGAGGCGTAGAAGGAGGTGTGGTGCTCCGTCTTGTTGACCTCCTGGGGTTTTCTCAACATGTCGGTGGCCACGATGTCCAGATACTCTGAGGAAATACGAGTGAATAACGGTCCCAAAAAAAAAAAAAGTGTGAATTGGCTTCACTGTGTCCAAACCGTGGCCCCTGCTGCATTTTCTTACGGGCCTGGGGCAGATTCTAACTTTAAAGGTGCACTGTGTAAGATTTTGCTCAATTTTGTGTCACTTCTGATCACAAAACAATTACATTATAGGCATTTCTACAAATGTAAAATCATCCCAATGTAAGACTTACTTTCACATAACCCTAGAAATAGCCCTTCACCGGGGGTGGTGGGGGGTCCACCTTATGGGGGCCGCCATGTTTTTACAAAACGCACTCAACATCTTTGCTTAAATGTCACCATAGGTTCCCCTGCATGCTCGAACCGGGAGGGGGGGTGGGGTGCAACTTCACCAGTAGATGTCAGCAAATCCTACACACTGCACCTTTAATGGTGACTCAGCCTTTCAAGTGTTTTTTTCTGGATGAGAGAAGTTTGGACGCCGCTGATCTACAGGGTGACGAGCAGCAGGGAGTCAGCAGATTGTTCAAAGTCACTCATGTGTCACTCAAGTGCAGAAAAAGGGGCCTTATCTCCTCCAACCAGGACCAACTGTCACCACACACACACACACACACACACACACACACACACACACACACACACACACCCACACACAGAGTCGTTCCCTCCTCACCGGTCAGAGGCGGGAGTCCCCTCGGCGTCCCGAAGAACTCAAACTCAGGGATGTCGGACGAGTCGGCGTTGTCGGTGGCGATGGGCACGGCGGTGCGGCCGCGGCTCGCCACCTTGGGAGGGCGTCCGGAGGGGGGAGGGGGGGCGGGGGAGGGAGTCACAGTGGCGCCTGGATCGGACATGGCGGAGATACTGGTTCGGGATCCGTCTGAGACCTGGAGGACGAGAGAGGACGGCGAATGACATCATAAGATAGTTCTTATTTATTACGTCATGTTGTCGCTTTGATGCGAAATGAATTTGTTTGTGTCATTCGAGTAAATGAAGGAGTGTGTTTGTTGTCATGTCTAAAACACGCTTGTGTCTTTGTTCTTGACGAAGCCTTTGAAGAATTCCCATCATTCATTCCTGCAGGAGTGGCTTTAAAATCCATCTGCTCCACAGCTGTGGAACAAGAGGAAAAGTGTGTGTGTGTGTGTGTGTGTGTGTGTGTGTGTGTGTGTGTGTGTGTGTGTGTGCATGTGTGCACAAAAAATCCTCAATGATTTCATAAAAGTCTTCAAAATGGACGAGCCCACTACATTAAAGCAAATGAAATATAATTAAAAGAGGGGTTTCAAAGATGTTTATGTGTTCTCCGTGTGTGTGTGTGTGTGTGTGTGTGTGTGTGTGTGTGTGTGTGTTGAAGTTTTGATTAGGTTAAAGATCATCTGATGACGGTCTTGTGAGTGAAAAAGTTCCAGTGCAGTCAAGTTTTGAAAACAATTCAACTGAAACTCAAATGGAAATAATCATGTAATCACATGATTTGTTTTTGTTTTTTGTTTACAAAAAAAAGATGAAACATGAGAAATTGTCAAAATTATTCAATCTAATTGAATTACAAATGTTTGAGAGAGAAAAAAACATAGTACATTTGAAAAAATTCTCATTTGTAACTGATACTTGAATAATTGTATCTAATTATGATTCTATTTTATTGTTGATGCAATTGATTTCATTCAGTGCTGAGTGACTTCTGTGAGCAATTAGTGATATTAATTCTTCTAAATATCATATTATAATATTACTGAATCAAAATTCGTATTAGTATGACCTTCAATTTGAACACAGCTATATTTCTGATATCACTAGTTCCACATCTTCCTTACTACATTTGATTTTTATATGTTAAGAACAAATCTGAATGTCTTAAAAATAACATTCTATATCGACTATGAATCTAAAAGCATATACAGGAGGTACTGTGGTTACTATGGAGACGCCTATTTAAACTTCTTCATCTTTTTATAAAGTTCTAATCTGCGTCTGCGTGGTCAGAGGAGTTGAAGGTGAAAACACAGAGGCTCAGTGTGTTCGAACCATGACTCATGCAGCTGAAAGCCCCGCCCCCAAAACCTCTGCTGCCCCTCGCTGGGACATGCCCACATTACATAAGACATCTCAGGTGTTTGATGCATGCGATGAAAACAGATGTTTAGTGTGTTTTCCTGGTTAAATGACCACATACTTACGTAAGCATTACAGCAGCACCTGCGGTCCATTTGAGATGGACGCCCCCTTGTGGACCGAGGGGGGTTGGTGACATGTTTACTATGGATTCAATGAGTCACAGTGAGAAACACTGAGGGTCTTTGTTTACGCCCATTTGATGTGTTCACACCCAGAACTGACTCGGAGTTTGTTTTATGACCACAGGGGAGACTTTTTTCATTCTTTTTTAAAAATCGAATGTTTATAGTTTTTCCACCTTAAAGGACTTTTGGAATGATTTTAGCTCGACATGAAGGGACATAAATCTCATGCTCTGACTTTTACACAGGGCGATTTTTAGCATCACACTTACAATGACTGAATTGACACTGGCCGTCTGCGATGGGTCTGATATTCACATACAACACGAAGAAAACGGGAGGTTTTTCTACTCGTTTTCTCAATTCATGGCAAAACCTTAAGGGAAACCTTTAGGTTGTTGTTGTTGTTTTGAGCAACAGTTCAAGACCCATGTCCCCATTTAATTCAAGGAAAAAGTGACAAATAAAGATATTGTCTCATAAACAAAACGAAAAAAGCAGGAACGTTTTGTGTTTTGACTTCTCGAATGATGATAATCAATATTCTCAGAACGTGTTATCATTGTTACTATTACAATTATAATCATTCTGATTAATATGATCGTTTTCTCAGAATGATTGATTATATAAAACATTATTATTTTTCTCTTTTTTTCAGATTTGTTTTCCGTCAGTTATTAAACAATGAAAAATGTAAAGTGTTCATTAGATTTAACAGACCATTTCATGTAATCATGGTCATGATGCATAACTTTAATGCAACATTTACATAATGTGCCTCTGCAGCCTATTGTAATGGATAGAGTACAATTACACACAAACAATATCAAACAGAAGTACTCAGGTGAAGTAGAAGTACAATATTAGTGGACCTGAGTACTTTAAGTACTTTCCACCGTCTCACGTTCTAAACGTTTTCTAACACGACTGTGACAAATGCTGAATGCACAGTCCGGAACCTTTAAAGTGCAGTTTGGGGTATTACGTTAAAAAATAAGTTTTAAAGCTGCGATATAGTTTTTAGAGATTTGAATGGAATGAAAATATAAAGCAGCTTTTGGATGATCTGTTATTATTTATCTGTCATTATCTGTTTGTTTCATTGCACCAAAGCTGCAGAACATTTGAAACCAAACTCAGATGTGTCTGCACATGAATCCTCACATCTGGAAACGGTCAAAACAGAAGAGGGAAGAGTTACTGGGATGTGGAGGAATTTAGCTGCGATTAAAAAAATAGACAAATAAATAAATAAAGTTGCATCAAAGCAGAATTTTTACTTACGTAAGTAATGAGTCACAGGAAGCTGAGAGAGAGAAGCTGCTGCTGCTGCTGCTGCTGCTGTTGCTGCTGGTTGGAGACAGTCTGCTGCTGCTGCTGCTGCTGCTGCTTCTCCGACTGGGAGTCTTCTGCTTCTGCTTATATGGCCTGCAGGACTGAGAGTGTGTGTCAATGTGTGTGTGTGTGTGTGTGTGTGTGTGTGTGTGTGTGTGTGTGTGTGTGAGACCTCTGCAGGGATACAGTGTTGAGGTGGGTGGAACTGGTCAGTCCAAGTTGGGATCAGGATGTGGAATCTACCGTCTCTGCACAAACCACAGCTGGACGAGGCTCCGACCACAGCTGTCACATGGGACAACACTGGGATCAAACACACACACACACACACACACACACACGCGCAAGATAAGGGTGACAGTCATTTAGTCGTCTTTAATCCTTAAACGCTGAGTCATGCCATTGATTCTCTAATGAGCATAATGACCAGGCGGTTGTGCTCGATGCGTTCGTTGAGTTTTCGCTGATTCATCATGTTTGACCCTGCAGCTCATTCTGCTGCAGCTTGGTTTGTTTACATGGTTCTGACCCATTTGAGTCGATTTCAGCGCGTTTGTTTTGTGGTTCTTTGAAGCGCCCTGAGATCTGTCTCCGCGGTAACGGGGGTGTCCTCTCACTTGATGCGGTGTTTGCGTGGCGAGCTCATTAAAGTGGCGTTTGTGTTTGAGGTGTTGGTTTGCGTTATGGTCAGGACCCTCCTATCTGGCCTGGTGTCTTAAAGGCACAGTGCGCGGGTTTTCCAAAAGACTCAAAATGTGTTTACGCTGTCCATTCTGGGCCACTGTAAAAAAAACATGGCGGTGCAACATGGCGGCCTCCATTGAGAGGACCTGCTCTTTATGTAAATATAAAGGGCTACAACCTGCTTGTACTATTCGTACCATTACCCTCAAAATATGTAAATCAATATGATTTTAGAATGGTTTCATGGGAAGGATTTCATTGAAATCCCACATACTGCACCTTTAACTACGTTAACTAGTTTAAGGTGGGGGGGATCATTTTAAAATAAAGTCAACAGAAAAATGACTTGCACCCTTAGTGGCACTTTCGCCACTTTACCACACTTACCCCCGACTTCACTACCTCACCACTAAAACCCTCGTTTCCACTCCGGCACTGACAGTTGCATAATATTGGTGCATAATATTTCCTTCTTACTCACTTAATGTCCTTGCTGCTACGAAGAATTTCCATCGAAACTCGAATCCAGATACAGATTAAAATCCAAAGAAATAATACAAATAAACTTAATTGCATGTGCAAACCCAACAAATCATCAAAATAGCCAGCCCTGAGTTTCTGGTGCCTACTCCCTCCACCAACACTTACAGAACATTCAGTAAACACAAATGTGTAGGGTCCATCCAATAAACACGTGTGCAACACCGAGTCCTAAAGAAGATGTCACGTGGCCGCGTTTGCAAAGCGTCCAAAGTGCAAAGTCATTTGACATTTTCAAAAACGGTGTTTTTCAAAAAAAAACAAAAAAAACGAAAAAAACAAATTTAACGATCTTCCATCACGTTCACCAAACACTTACCAGAGCCGGAGTGAAGGCGCCAAATCAATACGGCTGATTCACTCCTTCCTATGAACAGGGTTTGTTTGTATTAACCCTGAAGGAAAGGGTGAATCATGAAGGATGTGATCTAACATGTGTGTGTGTGTGTGTGTGTGTGTGTGTGTGTGTTTTCATGGTGGTGGTGGACATGAGAACGTGTTGTACCGTGTCGCTCAGCCAAGGTGTGGTGACAGCGTGCGGCCCTGACCACAGACACGTTGAGAGGCGACTGGCTCTAAACACAATAACACCACTGTTAGAGAGAGAGTTACTGACCTGTCAATCATCTGCTGCTGCTGCTGCTGCTGCTGCTGCTGCTGCTGCTGCTGCTTCAGCATTACCACGGAACTAAAAGTGATGAATATAGGAACAACATGAGTGGACCTTTTTAAAAACATAAATAGTTTTCAGCACTTAAAAGGTTCAGTGTGTAAGGGTTTTTGCAACTTCACCACTAGATGTCACCAAATCTTGCACACTGCACCTTTAAAAGACGGCATGTCCACTACAGTCCTTTAGTCCCTAAACCATTTCAATTCAAATGATTTCAGATTGTATCACCTGATCAAATACATGATACGTGATGTATACATGAATACGTACATCCACTTTAACCACTGTAAAAACATGGCCGCCTCCATAGAGTGGACCCACTGTAAATACACATCAATGAGCTCATTTCAGGGTAATGGGGGAAAAAAGCATTTCGATGTTTATAAATCCGTGAAAATGTCAGTTTGTGATTGTTTTGTAATGTTTCGTAGAAGTGACAAAAACGACCGAAATCTTACACACTGCACCTTTAACACAAAGACAACTTGATGGTGTGAAGCCATCACCTCAAACTGAACTGGGAAACAGACGTCCACCGCAGCAGTGGACCCCGCTGCCCTTGCCATGACACATACGTGTCCGAATGAACATGCTACGTAAACGTGGGCGGCCTGCAAGTGTATGTTTCACGCGTTGTGCGCGCGCACGCCACACGGCCTCACCTCCTCGCCGTCTCCTCACTTCCTGTTCATCTGCGACACGAGGAAACCACAGGTGGGTGTCACATGACGCTGCGAGAGCGTTTCCACTTTCTGTCTCTCGACGGCCGGAACTTCGAGGGTGTTTCTCTTCACTTTTCTTCTTCTTCTTCTTCTTGCCTCTGTCGCAATGAAAAAAGATGTTTCTGTGAAAACGACAAACAGGAACCAAAAAGAGGAAGAGGAAGGAGGCGAGGACGGAGAGGTGATGGATCTGACAGACGATGAGTGCGGCGCCGTGCGGAACGGTGGTGAGTGGAGACTTTGTGCGTTTGCGTTTGTTCCATTTCAATTCAACTCGCTACAAACGTGTGGAATTGCACTTTGATGTATTAGAGCGTGAGAGGAGGAATTCAAAGGTACGTTAAATGTTGTCATTTACTTTAAAAGGTGCAGTGTGCAGGATTTTTGGTCATTTTTGCCACTTCTAAAAAATATTAGAAAACAACTACGTACTGACATTTTTACGAATCTATGATGTTTAAAATGTTTTTTTCTATTTCTATTACCCTTAAATGAGCCCATTAATGTGTATTCGCTCGAGGGGCGGGTCCTCTCTACGGGGGCGGCCATGTTTTTACAGTAGAAAAAGTGGACGTACGCAACATGTCTTGAGTTTGAATGGCAACTGAAGTGGACCACAGGTTCTCCTGCACGTTCAGAGGGGTGAGGGTGAGGTGACGGACCCAACATGCAACTTCACCTCTAGAGGTCGCCGCATCTTACACACTGCACCTTTAAAATGCGTGATTTTGTGTCTTTTCAGCGTACCCCGTGCTGAGCACCGAGGAGGTCCTGCGCCCCTTCTTCACCGACCAGAGTCTGCAGGCAGCCATGGCCGCGCGCGCCCCACCCGGGTCCCGCCGCGTCCCGCCGGCCCCGCCCCCCGAACTCCGGCTGGTCCTGCTGGGCAGGAAGGGCGCCGGCAAGAGCGCGGCGGGCAACACCCTCCTGGGCGGAGCGGGCGAGTTCGAGAGCGGGAGGCCCACGGAGGAGTGCGTGAAGCGGGGGGCCGACGACGTGGCGGGCCGGAGGGTGACGGTGGTGGACACCCCCGGGTGGGAGTGGTACTACCCGCTCAACGGCACCCCCGACTGGGTGAGGAGGGAGACGCTGCGGAGCGTGACGCTGTGTCCGCCCGGACCCCACGCCGTGCTGCTGGTGGTCCGATCCTGCGCCTCGGTGACCGACGCCTACGTCCAGGAGATAGAGGAACATCTGGAACCCCTGGGCGGCGGGGTGTGGGGGCACGCCATGCTCCTCTTCACCAGGGGGGACGAACTGGGCCTGGCGTCCATGGAGCAGCGGATTCTAACCAGCGGCCCGGCGCTTCACAGGCTCCTGCGGAGGTGTGGGGGCAGATACCACGTGGTGAACAACCTGAGCAGGGGGAATGAGACGCAGGTCAAAGAGCTGGTGAGGAAAGTGGAGCTGATGGTGGAGGAGGAGGAGAAGAAGAACAAGAAGAAGGAGGGTGGTCTCGGGCACATGGAGGTGGATGAGTGGGTTCTGACGGAGGTGGAGGCAGACGGGGGGAGGAGAGCGAGGGAGAGGAGGAAGAGGCAGAGGCAGATGGAGGCGCAGATGCAGAGAGGGACCATCAAAGCGGCTCTGATGAGTGAGTGAGTTCCTCGAGTCGCTCGGATATTTTGAGTTGGATGTATTTCAAAACAGAGCTCTGAGATTGGTCAAGTGGTTTTCCTAAAACATATTGGAATGCTTTTTTAAATGGGAATGTGAATGCTACACTGTAAAGGATGACATACTGGTGCGGAGGCGGGGTTTTAAATCCTTGTTTGGTCAATGACTTGCAAATGATTTCGTGAGCGATCCCGTATGCTTGAATTTTCAGTCTTTCTTCAGACAGGTGACATCATTTATTATTCATTTAATAAGTAAACCCGTTTACACAGAAGCTAACGCTGAATGAAGACGCCTGACGAGCCAGTCCATCCACTCGTTACTAAATCCATGGATCTGCTCTTTGATCTCTTCTTAAATTGAATACATGAATCTCAGATCCAGTCAGGCTTAGATTCAATACAGGCTGATGAGGCTTAATTACGTCTTTTGGCAGCCATTTCTGAAAGAAAGTCACATGGTGCGGGTGTGTTGATCAGGAGTGGTGGAGACCAAAATGGAAAGAAAAGAAATGTGAGGCTGAGTGGAAGGGAGTGGCTGATGATCTGTACCTCCGTCTCCGGCAGGTGAAGGTCCTCAGGGCTCCGACCTGGACGCCCACCACTCCTTCTCCAAGGCTCCGCGGTGTCTGCACGAGGTCAGGCTCCTCCTCCTGGGCGAGCGCGAAACCGGGAAGAGCTCCGCTGGGAACGCCATCCTGGGGAATGCGTCCTTCTTCCGAGCCGGGGCGGTGACGGAGGAGTGCGTCCGCCGCCAAGCGGAGGTGGCCGCCCGGCTGGTGACGGTGGTGGACACGCCGGGCTGGGAGGCGGGCGTGGCCGGCGCCACCACGGAGAGGGTGAGGCGGGAGCTTGTGGGCAGCGTGGCCTTGTGTGCGCCGGGGCCCCACGCGCTCCTGCTGACCCTGAGGGTGGACACGCTGGTGAGGGCGGGGCACGTGACTGAACACCTGGAGCTCCTGGGCGAGGGCGTGTGGCGGCACACCCTCCTGCTGTTCACCCACGGCGACCAGCTCCGAGAGGGCGTGGACATCCGGCAGCACATCCGGGGCGGCGGCCGGGACCTGCAGGTGCTGCTGGAGAGGTGCAGAGGCAGGTATCACGTGGTCGGCGGCGATGCGGACGGGGGCGGAGCCTGGAAGGTGACGGAGCTCCTGGAGAAAGTGGAAAAGATGGCGGCGGTGAACAGATGCGAGGCTTTCTCCAGCGTGGTTCAGGACGTCTGGGATCTGAGTCGGAGGAGGAACGAGAAGTTCAACCAGCGCCTGAAGGAGATGGGGGACAAGATGCTGCGTCAGGAGGCGGAGCTTCAGAGCGCGAGGGAGAGGGAGATGAAGAGCGTCAGGTGGTTCTTCGACAGGAAGAGGAAGCAGAAATCGCCCGGGAAAGCTCAAAAGGAGGAGGAGGAGGGGGAGGAGGAGGAGGGGGATGAGAGGGGCGGCGAGAGGAAGCAGGACCTTGGCGAGCTGGAGGAGAGGATGCGATGGCTGACGGAGGACAAGGAGCGAGAGTTTCAGGACCTGAGCGTGGAGAGCGAGAGGATCCGCGCCGCTCTGGATCGAACCGGGCGGGAACGGGACGAGGCGGCGCTCCAGCTGGAGCTGAGGGAGAGAGAGGCGGAGGAGCTGAGGGAGAGGATCGGCGAGCTGGAGCGTGGCGCCGTCAGACAGGAAGAGGAGAGGAAGAGGAGGGAGGAGGACGCGAGGGCCGAGCGGGAGGAGTGGAGGAGGGAGACGGCGGAGTGGGCGGAGACGGTGGATTTTTTAAACGCAGAGGTGGACGAGACCAAGAGACACCGGGAGGACGTCCTGCAGGGGAAGGAGCGAGAGATGAGGAGGCTGGAGGAGGAAGTGAAAAGAGAGATGGAGGACGAGATGGAAAGAGTGAAAACCCGGCATCAGGAAGAAATGACGATGAAAAGGAGGGAAATGGAGGAAGTGAAGCGTCAACACCAGGACGAAATGAGTCAGAAAATGAGAGAGAAGGCAGCTGAGGTGGAGACGATCAGATGGGAAATTCAAAACTTGAGGGAGCAGCATGAAAAAGAAACTGAGGAAGGACTGGGAGCGAAAAAGAGAGAGATGCAAGAGCTGGAGGAAAAGCTTCAGGCTCAAATAAAAGAAAAGCTGCAAGATCGTGAAACGATTCATCGAAAACGCGAAAAACAGAGAGACAGAGAAATAGAGGCTTTGAAAGTGAAGCATCGGGAAGAAATGAACCACTGGGGAAAAGTGATGGAGGCGACGAGAGCGGAACATCGGGGGGAAATAGATCAACGAGTGAAAGACAACAAGGAGGAGGTAGAGAGAATGAGGCAGAGGCACATGGAGGTGACCAGAGAGATGGAGGGAGACAGGAAGAGAGAGGTGGAGGAGAAAGAGAGAGAGGTGGCAGAGTTAAAAGTGAGACTGGAAGAGAAGGAAAGGATGAACGGAGATAATGAAATGTGCATTTTGGAGAGAGAGAGGGAGAGAGACGAGTTGAGACGAGAGTTAAGACAGAAAGTGCATCAGGGGGAGGAGAGAGAAAGAGATTATTTGAATGACAAGAGGGAAACGGAGGAGAGAGAGAAAGAGGTGGAGGAGCTAAAGGTGAAATTGTCGGCACAGATGGAAGAGAAGGAAACGACAGAGAGGAATCATGAAATGTGCCTTTTGGAGAGCGAGATGTACAAGAGAGAGGTGGAGGAGAGAGAGAGAGAGATGGAATTAAAGGTCAGTGAACTTATGGCGAAGCTGCGACAGGAGATGGAGAAAGAGACGGAGTATTTAAATGGCAAGAAAGAAATGGAGGAAAGATTAGAGGAGAAGGAGAGAGAGATGGATGAGATGAAGGAGAGGCTGCAAAAGGAGGAAGAGAAAGAAGAAGAGCACACGTGTGAACACCAGGC
>JAFBJT010058895.1:106517-118925 GCA_016785325.1 Chascanopsetta lugubris | reverse complement strand
ATTAAATAGAACTAATCATTAAATATATTTGTACAGTAGAAACTAATTAATAGAAACTAATCATTGAATAGATCTGTGAGTGATCAAAGACGTTGATTGAACTTGCCTCTTCTACGTTGATGCTGGACTTTGCGCTCGTTTCTAAAAACTTAATTCCGTAATCGATCGCCAACTGAAACAGAAGAGAAAGAAATTGTCTTGATTATTTAATCAAATTCTGAATCGCTAATTTTAATAATGAGTGTTCACTGTGACACTTCTACTGTCTGTTCACATCTGTCTGCACTGTTCAACTGTTTCAATAAAGTTCAGTCCGTTTGAATGTGGAACTGTTGTTTGTCTGAAACGTGAGAAGTTACATGAAGTGACGTCATCGAGTTCAGAACCTTTGGAAACACTGAAGACATGACAAGTGAAACGACCGTCTTCAGCAGGAACTCTGAGGGCTGTACCTAATAAAGTGGCTGTAGAGTTTCCATTGATTACTTACAAATCAAACATCGATTGATCACTGACCTTCTCTCCTCGCTCTTTGGAAACTTGTCTCTTGTCGTTCATGTCGCATTTGTTTCCCAGAACCATTCGCTCCACGTCTGACGAGGCGTGCTGCAGACAAACAGACTTTTCATCCCACTCTTTCCATTGGCCGACAGCCCTGAGACCCCGCCCCCTTCCTCACCTCCTCGATGTTCCGTATCCAGTTCTTAATGTTGTCGAAGGATCGTTCGTTGGTGATGTCGTACACCAGCATGATGCCCTGGAACGAACACACACACACGCGCGCGCGCGCACGCACGACAGGAAGAGGAAGTGACATCACAGACTCTCCTTTAACACTCTGACAGTAGAGGGGGCGTGTCTTACCATGGCTCCTCTGTAATAGGCTGTTGTGATCGTCCTGAACCGCTCCTGACCCGCCGTGTCCCTGAGGAAACAGGAAGTGGACTGGGGGTCAGTTCGACCAATCAGAGCGGGCGCGTGTTTGTGTCATCACTCACATCAACTCACCAGATCTGAAGTTTGATTTTCTTCCCCTCGAAATCTATCGTCCGGATTTTAAAATCAATTCCTGACGGAGACAAAGACATCATCAATCAATCTACAGTCTCCCCTCAGTGGCGCCCCCCTGTGTTCACATGGGTGACATGTGAAGGTTAGCTCCACCCTGCTGGAGGTGCATTTGTTTCCTCAATATGTGAGTTACATGCGTCAGCTGACTGAGCGAGAAACAGGAAGTGAAAGATATTTCTATGTACACGACTTCCTGCTGCAGAGGGCTTTCAGAAATGCTGACACTTCAGTTTCCTCCTCCTCCCTTCGCCTCCGCTGGGCGACGACGATGTTCACCAGAGGTCACTACAGGTCATGTTGTGGGTGACATCATCGGCCCTGAGGGGAGACGTCCTGACAGGAAGTGGAGTGTCACGGTGTCTCTGGCAGCGGCTCAGGTTTCCTGTCTGAGTGGGCGTCGGCCCACAAAACCAGACGCTCCGCTTCACAGCCCAAGGTCACAGAGAAACTCGCGGGAGGAAGTGACCTCACAGGAAGTCACCAGAGGAACTGTGCTCAGGCTAAATGCTAATGCTAAAAAACACACACACACTCTTTCACTCAGGGGTCAGCTGACCTCGGCTGTGTGGTGACAGAGCATCCTCTGTCTGTCACAGCAGCAAAGGATTGTGGGAGATGATTAAATATGCATGCAGGCCAACAACTGAACACAGGGACAAACAAGTGTGATGTCACCGTGATGCTCAGAGGTAAGTAGACTCCGCCCACACCGAGGAAGGTACTGATCCGGGGGAGCCAACATGGCCGACATCACACACCGTGGTAGAAAGATGGTGGTGAGATAGAAGACAATCTCACTTCCTGTTTCCACTAGTGACACAGAAACTCCGCGTGTGTGTATGTGCGCGACGGTTTTACCTATTTTGTGACATTTAGCTTCTTACGGGGTCTTAAACAGGACGAAGGGAGACTTTCAAAATAAAATCGAATTGAATTCAAATGTAAATAAAGATGGACGACATAGAGCTAGCGCGTCTCAGAAAATATGCTGCCACCTTGTGGTGACATCTTTTCAATTCTCATGAATGGAATATAAAATATAGATGAATACTTTTGTTTTCATGGGTGTAATTTACCTGACAGTATTTCTTACTCTGATATTGATTCTTTTACATTTAGATTTGGAGCAGGTCCTCTCAGCGGAGGCGGCCATTTTGTACCAGTGTTTTTACAGCGCTGTAGAACTTTACATCTTTAGTGTATTAACAACAACTAAAGGCTACGATGGGATCGCTGAGGTGAGTGGTGATTACAACTACACCACTAGGCGTCACCCAATCCTACACACTTTAAAGCAACAGGGATACAAACATGGCTAACTTGTGGTGAAGATAGATGAGTGCAACTACAAGATCAAGGTCCCGCCCACACATGCTGTCAACCAATCGGGAGTCAGCTGTCAATCCATTTTTCAAAGTTAAGTCAACGCCCAAGTCTGCTAACATGGAGGAGGTCGGTGTGCGATACCTCAGCCAGCCACCAGGGGGAGAGGGTCAGGCTTCAGTTTAGGGAGCTGTCATGTCGTCCATCGTTAATTACAGACATTAATAATCGATCAGGATGTTCGACCAGATGTTGGTGTCATCTGATAGAGGGGGTTAAAGCTCGCTCTCTCTCTCTCTCTCACACACACACACACACACACACACACACACACACACACACACACAGGGACTCACCAATGGTGGAGATGAAGGTGGTGTTGAACGCGTCCTCGCTGAACCGGAACAGGAGGCAGGTTTTACCGACGCCGCTGTCACCGATCAGCAGGAGTTTGAACAGATAGTCGTACGTCTTCGCCATCCTCCCGCGCTCTGTCCCGGTGTTTCCGGTGTCTCCGGTGTTTCCGGTGCTGTAACCGAGACTCCTCTCGGTGCCTCCCGTTTCTCTGCTTGACACCCGGGCTCCGCTGGACTCTGGTTCCGGTCTGGTCTCCACTGACACGGGATCCTCAGCAGCAGGAAACGATTCCACTCCAAGCTAACCGGAATACACCCTGTACACATCTGGGGCGGGACTTTCAAAATAAAACTCAGAGCGTTTCGTCAGTAATTTTGTTTCTTGACGTACAATGAACCCAACACGTTAACTTGAGTGTTTCAATAAGAAGTGAATAAACGTGTTAAAGCAGTAGCTAATATGTACATACTGTGTTTAGGATGTAATAATACTGATCTCAAAAGTCTTAAATGTATTCTGTTTTTAAGTTAAAGTTTAAATATATTTGCTGTCCACCTTACCTGAACAATCACTTGTAACTTCAGTACGTTAACTATAATTTATAATCACGATTTGTTTTCAAATTGTACATTTGTGAATTATTTGTTGTCAGATGTTTGCTGTGACAGCAACTTCCTGTTTCCGATCTCAAAATTCGGAGTAAAACCCCACGAGCTCTTATTTCGAAAGAGACTCTGCAGTTTCCGGTTGGTTCCCTAGCAGCTTGGCGTGTTCGGGGGGTGTGGTCCCGTGTTACGTGTGTGCGGACCAGATTTTGTTGAAGCTCTTTAGGACCTTTTCAGTAATGATTTGGATTTAATTCCCATATTGTTAAAGTAAAGAGATAATTAATCGTTTTAATAGAGTCTAAATAGACCGGGTTGCCTCGACAACAGTGAAACTCAGAGGAATAACATGAAGGTGTAAGAGGCTTAAGGAGAAGTGAATGGCTGTGGAGCTTGTTTAAAGGTCACAACAGAAACAGCCTTACCTCAGACACACACACACACACACACACACACACAGAGGAAAACACCACCTTAGTGTCAGTGTGTGAAAAGCCCTTTTATTGAAGGATGAACATATTAAAGCGGCAGAGCTTCATGCTGACATGAAACACATTTACTATATAGCTCATATTTCTGCGTGAAGCTGAGTGAAAGCAGCTCCACAGTAACAGGAAGTAGAAACAATAAATAAGTCAAACTGCGTCAGCGTTAAAAAAATAGTAAATATCCAGAGTGTCGGGACGACACTGTCTAAAGATATCTATGTTAATATTCAGGGTTATGAATGAAATGGTGTCATTCAGACGTTGGTCGAGTCGATCTTGTGCGTATTTTCAGAGAATGTTTTGTGACACAGCTTCCTGTAGAAGCCCCGCCCCCTCCACATCATGATTATCATCATTACAGGAACAAATGGGTAAAAAGGCGAGACCCCACCACCACCACCTCCACCACCACCACTCCCCCGCACCAGATAAGACCAACCAGCAGAGGCAGCAGAGAGGCAGGGTCTGATGGAGCTGGTGGGCGGAGACTCTTCGGAGCCGCTTCATTCCATGTCCACGACGCGGCGGCAGATTTCAGCCGTGAACTCGGAACACTTCGAGTTTCCTCCCAGGTCTTTAGTCAGAACCTGAGACACAGAACCTTCATCAGTCACACGGTCGTCGTCATCATCATCATCATCAATAACATCTAATGAGAGCATCATTAGTGAGCGACATAAACATCTACGTCTGATGACATCATCGTGATTGACATCACTGTTGAAAACATTATCGACACCTAGCGACATCAACATCCGTGTTGCCACGGCGACAGGACAATGAGCCCGACCACGAGTCACGATCCTCACGGTGCAAACAGCAGCGTGGGTCATGTGACCGGCCGAGCACAACGACCTGACTCAGCAGAATCTCAGCTCGGTGAAACAATGACTCATTCATTCTTCTTTTCGGTTGTTTGATTATTTTGCAGGACACAAAATGGCTCCACTGACGTCCGCGTGAGTCAAAGGTGCAAAGTTGTCACGTGAACATGAAAGGAGCCGTTGTTGACTCGGCACTTTCTTTGGGCTCATCGTGACCAGACGTGTCAGGGCAGGCGGCGCCGGCGTCTCACCTTCTTGTCTCTGATGGTGTCGAAACACGCCGTCTGGATCTTGTCGCCGTGGCCGTGGAGGCCCATGTGACGCAGCATCATGACGGCGCTCAGCAGCAGGGCCGTGGGGTTCGCCATGTCCATGCCGGCGATGTCGGGGGCGGTGCCGTGGACCTGCAGGACCAAAAACGCACGAGCACAGACGTTTAGACGCTACTCTTTTTAAAAACACTCGAGCTCTTCGCCTAAAAATACCTAAAAACGCACCGATTCAAAAATGGCGACTCCGTGAGCGCCGATGTTCCCGCTGGGCGTGACTCCGAGTCCTCCGATCAACCCGGCGCACAGGTCACTGAAACAACAGACGGAACTTCCCCGTTAGCTTCGCATGCTAACGACGTCCAACCGTCAATCAACAGACGCAGACTGACCTCAGGATGTCTCCGTACAGGTTGGGCATCACCAGGACGTCGAACTGTGTCGGGTCCTGAACCATCTGTAGGACACCACACACACACACACACACACACACACACACACACACACACACACACACACACACACACACACACACACACACACACACACACACACACACACACGAGGACGTCAGAGACAGAGACACACTAGTACCTGTGTTGTCATGGTAACAAGCGCTTACATTAAGACAGACAGTGTCCAGGTACATCTCAGTGAACTTGACGTCTTTGTAGTTTTCTGCGACTTCGCGACATTTTCTGAGAAACAGACCGTCTGACATTCGCCTGAGAGAGAGAGACAGAGAGACAATGAGAGAGTGAGACAGAGAGGCAGAGACACACAGAGAGACAGAGAGAGACACACAGAGACACAGAGAGAGAGAGAGACACACACAGAGAGAGACACAGAGAGAGAGAGAGACAGAAAGACAGAGAGACAATGAGAGAGAGACACAGAGAGAGAGAGAGACACAGAGAAAGACAGAGAGACACAGAGAGAGAGACACAGAGAGAGAGAGAGAGACACAGAGAGAGAGAGACACACACACACAGACAGAGAGACACACACACACACAGAGACAGAGAGAGAGACGGAGAGAGACATAGACAGAGAGACATTAGTCTGTAGCTCTGGATGGAGGCGTCTGATTGGCCGCCGACTCTGTGGCGTGGGACTCACATGATGTTGGCCTTGTGGACGGCCGTCACGCTGCTCCTCTTGTTGTTCCTGGCGTACTCGAAGGCGTACTCTGCGATACGTCTGCTCGCCTCCTCAGTGATCAGCTTGATGCTCTGGACCACGCCCTCCACGATCTGACGGCGCACAGACACACAACACGCTCGCATCAACACACGTGACCATTCAGACACGTGGAACCAGGTGGGCGTGACGCCGCGACGTCGCCATTTTCTCGAGCTGACGTCCTTGAAACGAGTCAAAGGTTTAAACCGGAAGTTCAAACCTTCCGATTGAGATTTTTTTTTAAACGTCCTGCGGTCGTACTGATTTGATCGTGTCCCGTCTGATCGGTGGCGTCATGTGACTTCATGCTCCGCCCCCAGAGCATGATGTCAGAAGAAAATGGCTGTGGGGGGAACAGAACATTTTCAAGACAGGAAGCGCGGTGAGGAGACAGGAAGTGAAGAGACGGAGGGAAAACGGAAGGGAAAATGCGAAGGATCACTTTCACGCTGATGCAGCTAATTTGGCTAAGCTAACAGTTTCCTGTTTTTCGTGTCGTGTGGAGCTACAATGTCGGATCGTTTTGGTATTTGAGGCTAAGCTAAGCTAGCTTCTTTCCATTTGTCCAAAGCTCAACATCTCCCGTTTGATTCCGCGTCTCGACTAACGCCGCCTCTGCCCTGGAATGGTCATGAGTCCACACGTGAGCTGACTGCGGGGTCTGAGGGCACATGGGGAGTGGGCGGGGTCAACAGGCGAGGGTCAGGAAGCGCCGGTCGTTTTATTAGCGACTGAGCCGCTTCCTCCTTCTTACCCTGAAGACGAACATGAGAGGAGCCTCGTTTGCAGCGGCGAGCGAGCGACCTACAGGGGCACAGGTGGGGGGTGGGGGGGGGGGGCAGGTACACCGTCATCACTTCACCTCCGCAGGTAAACACCTGATCACAGCCTCACGCTTTCATTACCCAGGAGGACGCAGGGTATTGATCCAGACCACCAATAGTACACTTGTCTCCTTGGACAAAGTCAGTCTGAGAGAAAACATTTCACCTTGAAAAGACAAACAATCTTCAAATTTGGGGTGAACTGACCCTTTAACCCTTTGCTGTGGTTCCACTCACCACGTGTTCGATGCCGCTGTACTCGCCCTCCGTGTTCTCTCGGATGGTGACCAGGTTGACGTCGGTGTACGGGGTCTTGTAGCCCTCGATGGAGACGCAGGGCCGCACGTTGGCGTAGAGGTCAAAGGTCTTCCGGAGCAGCAGGTTCATGGAGGGGTGACCTGCGGCAATGGGCGTCTTCAGGGGTCCTGCGGGACAAAGAGTATGATGACGACCGATTCATTATTTAAAAGACACAAACACAAAAGAAAACAACAAACGCGGAGCCTCCGCTGACCCTTCAGGCCGATCTTGCTCTTGTCCATCGACTCTTTGGCATCGGGCGGAATCATCCACTTCCCCCCCGGTCCTTTAATCGCCGTCACGTTGCGCTCCTCCCATCTGATCGGAGCCTGGACACAAAAACAGACCCACTCTCATGAATCCGGACAGAGAATGAGGAATGTCTCTCAAACAGTAAAACTCCGCCTCACTCACTTTGGCTGCCTCAAAGATTTGCATGACAGCTGAGGAGATCTCTGGTCCGATCCCATCACCTGGGATCAGCGTGACCGTCTGGATCTGAGGAGGGAAGAGGAGGCAGATCTGTGATCGACTGCTCGTCCTGAAACCTAAACTAATGTTCAGGTTAAACTGTGAATAGATATTCATGTGTTGTTGAGATGATAAACATGAGGCTGTGTTTCATATGAAAGTGATTGGACACTGACTGGAGGAGAGTCAGCAGCTCACAGCCGGGACTTGAGAACTGCTGCTGCCCCCTTGTGGTGACCAGCAGAACAATTAATGCTCTAATTGATGTTAATGAGAGTTTTAATCACTATTTTCAAAATAAGAATGAGTGATTGATATTTTGGGGCTTGGGTAGATGGGCACTTTATGTTAAGAAATCTGGAATATTTTGACATTGAATGCAAAGTAAAGAATATGTTTGTATAAAGCGTCTGGTGATTGGAACCAGGTTTGTTGATAAGGGCGAGGAGGATTTCCAAACAAAGTATTTTGACCGTTTTACTGTGTTTACATAGTTTTGGTTGATTGTTAAGTACAAAAATGATATATTTACTTGAAACTGCTGATTAGCACCGTTTATTTTGGAAATATGTAAATAAATAACGGCAATGAATGCAAATACGATATTGCTTTGTTTGCTATGTTTACTTAGGTTACATGTTACTTGACCATGTTATTTATATATGTGTGTGTGTGTGTGTGTGTGAGGAGAGAGAGAGAGAATGTGAACTACTCACCCCTCTGGAAAAGGATCCTGAGGACAAAGGGGACCTCCTCACTGCTCCCACCACCACCTGAGACAGCTGGACATGAGAGACATGTGAGACATGAAGGTCACTTCAGTGTATATATATACACACACACACACACACACACACACACACACACAATAACAATTTCAGTTCAACAATATTAAAATAAAACATTCAAACAATCCATAGATTTATTTAATGATATATACATTCACTGCCTTTGTATCACAACAACAAAACATAATCCAGACTTTTTAACTGAACTCATTCAGTTCCAACTCTTGGTTCTATGTCTTCAGATTACCCATGTCAGGGATTGTGGGGTAAAGTGAAGAGATTATACTGCCAATAATCTGTGCGACACACTTCTTCTAGCTGCCGAACAGAAGGTTAACACCTGAACGCCTCACACTGTACCACGGAGTTGTGGGCGTGGCCTGAATTTAAGATGAACCTGAAATGAGGTGATAATTAAACGTGATTTGGCGCAGGTGTGTCAGCACAAGTCAGCCGGAACAAGGTGCCACCTCCTCTTCCTCCCCCGGTTTTAACGTTGAAAATGGAAGGTTCCGGTGACAGTGCGAATACACTCGTGGATAAAACGGAGAATGTCACGGTGAAAACAGCCGAGAGTCCCTGATGGTTTGACCGGCAACGACTGAAGGACACTCACACCTAACCGGCTAACCGCTAACCCGCTAACCAGCTAGCTGGAAACCTGCTAGCCAGCCAACAGCTAACGAAAGCGAATAAAACAGATGTACTGGAATAACACGCATTCACAGCAGCACAGTCACGCGTGTCCACATCCACGTATTAGTTACAAACACGTTTCGGACAGGGTTCAGACTTAAAACACGATCATTTCACAAAGTATCTCACCAGTGACCTCCACGCGCAGCCTGCCATTCTGCTCTTTACCACAAAGATCTTCTGACACACAGAGGCAAGTAGGAGGTCTCGCTCTGACACTAATCCTTTCTACTCACGCTAAAACCCGGAAGTGGAAGTCCTCCACGCATCAGATCAAATTACGATATCTCTTGTCATCACAGTAAACGGATATATAAAATAACATTGATTCATGTTTCTTGGAATTATTTTAATTCGTGAAGCATAAAATATATATCTATCCATCTATCTGTCTATCTATCTATCTATATATCTATCTATTCATCTACCTATCCATCTATCTACCTATCTTTCTATTATAGTGTAACAATAGTGTCCAAACACTTTTTATGTACTTAATTTCGTTAATCCTCCACAATTATTAACCCAAACAGCAATTTGCTCGTTTCAGTTTTATACTGACAGTGACTCAACTGTAATACGATAGACGATCTTTGAAAAAGAGCGGAAGTCAGTGACGTCTCAGCAGATTGACGTCAGTGGAGCATCACTTCACAGATGTTTGTTTTTTTTAATTAAGTTTTTTAAAACATATTTGGACTTTTTGTAAACATGTTATATATTTCCGGATATTCTCAGGATGCTATTTACTAAATAAATATAATTTATAAATGTTGATATTTTCTCTACAAACCCTGCAGTTACTTCCACTCTGGGAAGATGAATTAATTTAGAAAATGACAGCGCCATCCTCTGCGGTGCCTTCATGAACATCGGAATATTCAGAGATAAAAAGACACCTGATATTGATCTGAAATATTGATCAACAATATGAATTGATCTTTTTTACATGTGTAATTATGCTCAAATACGCAAACAAAAACAACTAGTGTGACCTTCACCTAATCTCGTCTAAATCTGAGTCATTTGAATGGAGTTGTATGAATTACGATGAACCGTGAACGCACCAGGCGGTTCCCTGCACCTCCTCCTCTGCAGCTCAGACTCTGAAAGACCAGGACCAGGGTCGCACCCCGGACCAGGACCAGGACCTGGATTATACCGTTGAACAGGACCAGGATCAGACCCGGGTCAGGGGGGTTGAAGATTAAGGACTGGACAAGGAGGGGGAATAAACCCGGACCTGGTGGAGGATTAGACCCGGGCCAGGGAGCTGAGGAGCAGTTGATGGAGCGGAACCTGTCCCGTTGATGGATGATCCGGATCAGGGATTAGCGATGAACCAGTATAATGAACCAGTCTAATGGACCAGTGTGATGAAGCAGTATAATGAACCGGTGTGATGCAGCGGTGTGATGCAGGGGTGTGATGGGACAACCAGTCGAGCACGATGGGGAACAAACAGACAACCTTCACCGATGAGCAGCTGGAGGCGTATCAGGTATCCGCACAACGATTACACGGATTACATCCTCAGATTACACCACAATTACTCAGATTATATCATATTTAGTCAAACTACACACATCACTGTGAGAGATTACACTTTGCATACTCAGATTACACATATTGAATTGACAGTTTGCCCTATATTTACTCAGATTACACCATATCCACTCAGATTACGTCATATTTACTCAGATTACACCATGTTTACTCGAATTCCACCCACTACATTGAGAGATTTCACTTTCCTTATACTCATATTACACAAACTGAATCTACAGATTACCCCATGTTTACACCAATCACACCCACAGATTACACCAAATTCACTCAGATTAGATTGTAGTAACTGAGACTACACTGATTACACTTTGCACACCTCATGTTACACAGAGTAACTAGTGTCTACTCAGATTACATTCGCTATATCTAGAGATTACAATCCTTGTACTCAAATCATTTATTACTCAGACTACACTGATTACACCGTGTTCACTCAGATTACACTGTTTAATTGTATTACACACATTGGATTGACGGATTTCACTGTTTACTCAGATTATATGATGTTTTCTCCCTTTACTCTGCCAATATCTACAGATTACACAGTGTTTACTTAGATTACACAGACTACATCAACAGATTACTCCAAAGAGTAGACAGATTACTTTGTTTACACAGATAACAGATTACATCATGTCTCCTAATATAACACCTAATTCATACTTTTGCAAAGACGCTTCGCCACAGACTACATGGTAACACAATTTACATTGTGTTTACTCAGATTACACAAACTTCATCCTCATGTAACATCAAATTAACCCAGATTACTCATATTATATCAACAGGCTACATTTATCACACAATAAACACTCATATTCTTCAACTCAAATTACATAAAGACTCATGTCACACCAGTTAACAAAGATTACATAACGTTTACTCAGATTACATAGATCAGTGATACTTAGTCAGCAATGTTTGCTCATATTACACAGATTAAACTTGTTTTAATTGATCGTGTTGATTAAGCGATCACAGTGATTGCACAGTTTACGTCAGATTACCCAAAATACACCATGTTTACTCAGATTACGCTCTGACAACACAGTTTACATCAAATTACACAGATTACACGATGTTAACTCAGGTTATGTCAATACATTATTCTAATGGTAAAGAATAAACAGTGTTTGCTGTGGTTATACCACACATATATTACATCAATAATAGAAATAGGGCAGATTTTACTCAGATTTTACTCAGATTACCTGAAGGATGCTGATTAACACCTGTTAATCCCTCAAATAATATCATATCAGTCACATGAGAGCGATGATCTGTGGCTGGTGAAAGGAAAAGGACAGATTAGAAGAGAACTGATCATCTGGAAGTGCACTCACAGGAAGAGAAGATACCAAACGGTTGAACATGGAAAAGAATAGACTCGATAGAACAGGACAGATTAGGACAAAACAAATGAAGAGTGTTAGCCTAGATTCCTCTTGAACAGATTAGATGTGGACACATTAGAGGAGACAGTTTCTGATTGGCCGAGCTCCAGACTCTCTCTCCACATCCTGCCGGTGATTCATGATGTGAAAGAGGATCCTCCCTGAGGATCAGCTGCTCCATCAACCAGCCGCGCCCCCCCCCCCCCCCCCCCCCCCCCCCCCCCCCCCCCCCCCCCCCCACCCCCCT
>JAFBJT010058895.1:54637-95310 GCA_016785325.1 Chascanopsetta lugubris | reverse complement strand
GGGGTATTTACGTGGTTGGACCGCTCTCCCGGGTTTTTCACTCTCGCCTGCATCCACACTTAGTAAGCCCGCTCCCTCTTTGTTTTTATTAAATCACTGAACTGAATAAGCTGTGTGCCTGGATGTCTGAATGTGTGTGTTGCTCCCCTGTGTTTGCTTGTGCCGCTTGTGACACGATACCCGGGGTTTGCTTCCACTGTGCGGTTAAATTTAGAGACAACAAATGCTCTGTGGTCCAAGCCAATAACGGTATTAATTGTGGTGTTAGTTAAATAATTAAGTGAGCTCACCGTGACTTTAGTACCACATCTCCATGGAGTTTTTCTGTATTTAACTGAGACCAGTATCTTTACTCAGCCTGAACCAATAAGAGCGCTGAATAAACACTGAATTGTTTATGTTGCAGTTGCAGGAGCTGAAGTTAAAGTGAGGATGGAAAAACAAATGGGAGTCAATAAACAGTTGGCCAGATAAGTTTGAAAATGCAGTATTATCTTCTCATTGTGTTGACAATTATGTCAACTAACAGGTACTTTAAAATGTGTTTCACCCTTGTAAAGCATAAATATATGTTCATTCTGTTAAATCATTTCTCAGAAGAATCCACAATTTCATGTTGATAAGATTAAGTTTGGATTTCAAAATCACAGAGGTGAAATGGTTGACAAACACCAACCTACAGGCATTGTGCACTATACCTTTAAATACAGTTTTCCTGTAGTACCAAAACTAAATGAAGACAAAAAGGTCAAACAATTCCTACAGGTTTAACACCTTGTTGTTGGTTTGTCAGTCGGTAAAAAGACATGCTGGGAACATACTGAGTCACTAAACCCTCTGATGCATCATTAGGACTGTACGGTGCTGCAAGAAGTGGTTGTGCGCATCACTGTCAATGTGTTGAGAAATAAGTGATGTAACAAAAGAAAACAGACTGCTCTTTGAGAGATTCGTTCTTTAGTGAGATAATGACCCCAAACATTTGGTGACACGTGACAGAGCTCAGTCTCCAGAGTTGAACCCCCTGCAGCTGGTTTGGGATGAACTGGGCAGAAGGTGAAAGCAAAGCAAAATACATGTTCAACACATTAGTGGGAACTTCTGATGCTGTGCGGTGAGAAACTCTCTGAACCAGGAAGTGGGAACAGCTTGTGTGTTCAGCAGTAGAAAGATGCACATGTAGATTTAAGGAGGCCTGCGTTATTTGGTTTGTGGTCTTACATTGTAGTTCGAGATGTTTGCTTGTACTGTCCACTGATCCAGCTGCTGTTTTCACTCTATCCCTAAAAACGCTCTGTTGAGCTCAGGCCTAAGCAGAAAAGCCCACGGCCCTGCTGGTCCAGTCTCATGTGATTGGTCGGCTGTTCCCAGCAGATGCAAGAAGTGTTGTGCTAAAGCGAAGTATTTCTGAGGGCCAAACTGTAAGATCCAATTGTGCTGGTTCCCTCAGGTGAATGTCAATAGGATTTTAGCTTTAGATGTTGGATGGCTACAAAAATAGGCTCTGGAAGACAAAAGCCAAAGATACCCAGATAGATAGAAGATCATTTTCACAAACTGACATTATTTTAAATTGTCAATCTGATCTATATAAGCAAACATGTAGGCTATAAACAAACCATCACCAGTTCATCAATACCACAACAAACAGTGCAATGATGTAGAATGTCTTTAGTCTCATCAACTTAAATCACTTGTTTGCAACGACTTGTTCAAGCATCTTAGGAGAGCAAGCTACTTATTGAAGTTTTATTATGTACAATAAAATGTTTAAGCTTCATATTTCAGGCTTGAAACTGAAAGGACATAAAATAAAATATAAACTCTCTGGGGAACGGTAAGTGCTAGCATGCTTACTTACGACTCTTTCCATCACTCTCTTTATGCCAGACCCTGACACCACAGTGACATCAGCTTAATCAGAAAGTAGAACAAAGATTGATAAAGAGGCTTTTCATCAACCTCTGTGATAAAGAGTGCCCCCTTGTTGTAGCACATGGTTATTCTTTAACTAGATACACCTCCTACTTCCATAGAACACCCATGCAACCCAATACAGGAAAGCATGACTTCTTTCAATATGCATTTGTTCCACCTCACATTCCAGTAACATCCCGAGTGTGTGATGTTCAAACCTCCAACCCGTAAGTGTAAATGTAATTTACCCTCAAAAATGTACAGATGAAGGAACGAGGCTGCTCATTCAAATCAGACCAAACCCACATGCTCCATTTGTATCTCTGCGTTCCCCCTTAAATGTCTAAGATTAGACGAAAACCCTCCGGTGAAAATGAGTTATTCATGAACAGAAGAACTGCACTTGGCTCCTAGTATTCAAATCAAAGGAGCATCAGACAGATGAATATTAAATGGGGGGCGTCAACAGAAACATCCCTAGAAATGTACACTCGGAGCAGAAGTAAGTCAAGCTGCAAGCTGCAAACAACTCAAATTATTTCACATGACCGATGCTCCACAGCAATGTCGGACAGGAATTAGGTGAAATGATTTCCCATTGTATTGGCAGAATTTGAATGTAGAATAATCATAAGGATATTCTGAATGTAGGTCAGGTTACCGAAGACTACCATAGATTCTTCTAAGTGATCGGGGGCGAAGAGTGAAGTGCAAAACTAGATTTCTTGGAATCCTTCCAGCTGTACTTTTAAATAAGTAGAAACAATCAGAAGCTAATAATAGATGGATCAGTGTGGAGAGATGTAAATGACTGAATCTGCACTTGCAGTGAGAGTCTATGATTTGTGCTGTGTGTGTGTGTGTGTGAGATTGTGTGTTGAATATTGATAACACTATTTATTCAGTAGCCAGCAGCAGCGAGCGTATCACCATCATACAAGTTTGTAAAATTCTGCCAACACTCTTTATCTCCCACATTCAACCAAATATAAAGATTTTATTTGTGACTGTGTCTCTCCGCCCTGAGTCCAATATTCTCTATCTCCAACACCTTCTTGGACAAATATCTGTAAATATGACTTGTAAGAATAAACTCTTCTCAGCAGCTAGATTGTGACTTCCTGCTGTTCGTTTGCTGGTGGGCAGGCGGCGCATACAGTCATTGGCTTTATGAGAGTCATTTGGTTGGAAACAGCTGATTGATTGGCTCGGACTCAGCCGCACTAAAACTCGACTGAAAAGAGATTACAAAGCTCTATAAAACTGCCGGGTTGGATGATAATTCCATGTGACTTTTTGCACTTGGTGTCAAAATAAAGAACATTGATTCATTTGTGTTTTGAAAAGGGCACACAAACTAATTGGCAGAGGTTAGGTGATAGTCAGGGGGCGGGGTGAGAGGCAGCCCACTGTCGCCAGTGTCTGAGTTAAGCATTTTTATTCAGCCGACGATTCCAGTTTTACAGCCACTTTCACCTTTTCCACTTGAGTGTGGATGGTCATTATTTGAACAATTAACAGAGGTCGCCTGTCAGGAAGCAGGGTCACATTTTGAACAATTGTTTTTCAGCAAGTAAACAATTCTGTTGTTCGTGGTGAGGAATACAGGAACGAACGGAGAAACCTGTAATGATTCATGAGAGGTGACGCCGGCAGGAAATATTGGGCCGAGCTGCAGCAGCTGGTAGCTTTTGTCACAGCGTTGTTAGTCTGTCTTTGGGACTGTGTAATGACTGCAATAATAAGCCTGAAAATGCCAGTCTCGTAAATGTTGGCACAGGCTCGCCACACAAGAAAGAAAGTTGTGCCGCGGCTGAATGAGGCCAAGTCTTGCACTTTGCATGTTTTAATGAAAGCACTTTGGTTTTGGCAGACAGATGTTTTTGGATTGTGAATGCTGTGATGAGGAGGGCACGCGCCATATGAGGATTGTTTTCACCGTGTTGTTTTCGTACACTCAGCTGGACAAGTTTACGATACGAGCGACAAGAGCTCGAATCAGTGGCTTTGTAGGAACAAACGTTGAGTTGTTGACACAATGCGGCTCCAACGTCATTAAGAAAAATGAGTGTTCCTTAATTGACGTTTGCAGAAAACGGCAATATGTCGGGGACCTTTTCCAATGTTTTTCTTTTAAAGGTCCAGTGTGTGAGATTTTGGCTTTTTGTCACTTCTATATGTGATAAAAAATTATGTACTGACATTTTTACTAATGTACAATCACCTGAATGTATGATTTCATTCTTCCATGACCCTAAAATTAGCCCTTTAATGTATATTAACATCAGGAGTGGGTCCTCTCCATGTGGGCCGCCATGTTTTAGCCCGGAGTGAACGTACTTAACATCTTTTGAGCTTTAATGACAACTGAGGGCTACCGTAGGTTCTCCTGCATGCTCGAATGGGAAGGTGATGGATACAGCATGCAACTTCACCAGTAGATGTCATCAAGTCTTACACACTGCACCTTTAATGATTGTCATTTGAGGTCAGTTTGGTCTGTCAACTCATTCAACCTGGGTTCACACCCCAGCTGGTAAAAGGCTGTATCAGCACTTAAAGAGGAAAAACCTTATGGTCAATGAGTTGTTCCACCAAGAAATGACAGCAGAGCTCTGATATTGCTCTGAGCGAGGCAATAACTATGACGCTCCTTAATGCGCAAGTGACAATAACCCTAGTGTCTGTCAATATGTCTGTTTTACACGCAGGACTGGAGCCCTGTAGGCTTGATATATAGATCAAATAATCAAAGAGGAGATTAAATAAATCTGCTCTGCTTTTATGGGCTCCTCTTTTTGTCGGTGAGATGATGGGGACGGGTAACCCTTTGTCAAAGACGGAGAATTGCAGTTTATTCTGGCTGTATTCACAAGACCACAGGTGAACTGCATGGATTGAAATGCGGTAATCTATTGATTTTTACCTCCCTTTGTCAAGGTGACTGAAAACGACAGAGTAATTCAAGTTCCTAAATGGAGCCAATGAAATATTATTGTTCAGTGGAGAGGCACCACAGAGGCCGTCCGACAGGAGATAAACCCCCGTCTGCCATAGACACACTGTCAGGGGAGGAGCAGATGAGATGTAGAATTGAAAGCGATTAAATATTTACTTTAATGTGACGTGACAAAAACGCTGATTCAAACCCTAACACGAGGAATTGTGTGATTTCATTAATATTCTCTGTTTGCTTAATCCTTGCCAAGGTCACTATAGATCTTTAGTTCAGACAAGCAGAGAGTCTCCTTGTGTGGCTGAGTGGAGAATCATATATTTAATCGTGGAGTTTTCATGTTTAACTGAAACTAAAATGACTTTGCAACTTCACTTTTTATTTCCTGTCCACTGATCATTTCACTTATTTCCAAATGACTGAGCTCATTACAGTCACGGGGCAAAGACTAAAGATTTTTTAATAAAAGACATGTTTCACATCCTCCAAAAAATTAATAGTAGCAATACAAAAATGAAATGTGATACCACTCATAAAAACCCAACCTTCAGCAAAAGTACATCTTTCATGTTAAAGCCTCGGAGGTATCTAAAAGTGGATGTCATCAATAGCAAAAATAAAGAAAATATTATATATTTATATTTATATATTTATCTATATAGTTTTTAAGAATCAGGTTTTGCATGTTTTTAAACATTGATTTCATCAGGCTTATTATAGTACTATTCATACTATTCTTTCAAATAGTCAATGTTTTTGACTATTTGTTTTTCAACAAACAAATCACCTTGTGTCTCTTCTGCTGCCTAAGTCTTCAAATCCCTAAATCTTAATCCACCTGTCTGTATTCCAAATAATCCACATCTGTGCTTTTATACATTGGTACGGCTCTAATCGTCTCTTTAATTGGGATTTCACACCTATCATGTGTGCTTTGATTCAGCATTATGATGCTCTGGACAATTTCTTGAGTCATTCCCTGCGCAATGTGTCACACATCTGTTTTATGCTAAATTTATAACCTAGCTCCCCTCCTCCTTTTCCTCATCTTCCCTTTTCCACATCTGACTTTTCCATCTCCATTCCTTGCACAGGCATTATGTCCTCTGGCAGTCTAAGTAGCTCATTGTTGTGGGGAGACCGTTCCCTCATGGGAGACATAGCCAGTGAAGAGTGGATTGTCTCGGTGAGATGCATTTTTACTTTGTCAGTCAGCTGTGATGAGGGATAAGAAAGACCGTGTTCTTTGGAGATGCGGCGAATCAAAATAAGGGAGTTGTGAAACGTTTCGTAAAAAACATTCCTCTACATATAGTTGTTAAGGGGGGGAGAGTTATGGAAAGATAAAGCCGAATCAATTCCCTCGATGACGGAGGGCCTAGCTTAATGTAAACCTGTCCGTCCAGAGTAATATACACCCGCTGCTGTTTATCATAGTCACCATGCACTAAATGTGAAATATTGCCGTCCCCTACAACATGTGCATTTGAGATTCGAGTTGTTGACATGACACAGCCAATAAGTCACAAAGAAGAATTTGTGCCCTTTAATCGAACTCGGCAGAAAACAGCAGACTCTGTGACCTTGAGTTGAATACGTGAAGTGCGTAATTGTAACTCAACTCCATTTTTCCATTGTGGTGGGTGTCTTGCATATAAGCACGAGTGGAGGAAAGGCAGCCCAGATGAAAAGCATTGAGTTAGTTCATGGTCACATCATCGTTTAGGATGGATTAAAGATTAAATGCTCACAGCTTTCAATGGACATTCTAAAAGAGTTGGAGAGTTTTTATTCATCAAATTTACATCTCACAATAACTGTCCTCATGTGATTTATCTCGTCAGTCCCTACTATGTATATGTTTTATGACTTTTATCGACAGACTGCTTGTTATCTAGGGTTGCTTTGGTTCGCTAACTCATTTTACTCAAGCTTTAATCACGACTTTGGCGTCAACATGAGCAGAATTTAGCAAATTGGAAACTAGTCATCAGGTTTAACAACAGGCATCAGTGACAGACGAGATATTTTGGCACCAATTTTGGAACATTGCAATCTCATGCATTTCTTATTCAGTCTGTGATCCAACTTTTCCAATTTCCTTTTTAATGACCCAAGTATTTGCATGTTTTGTAGACATGGAATTCTGAAATGAAATCTGTAATTGAAATGATGCTATAATTGTAACACTCGTGCTCACTCTGGTAGTCGTTGAGTTAAAAGTTTGAATGCGGCGTTCACACCCTCTTTGCTGTCTCATAGAAAATTAAAAATCAGCATGAGCCTTCAATGACACAGTGAGCGGTTAAAAATGAAAATACACATAGACTAGATTATGATGCTCCATAACACACTGTTCCCTCAGTCCATTTCTCTCATCCTCTCTCTTTTAGGTTCCAGCTGTGATTGAATGACTAATGGGAACAAAAGTTTCATGGGATTTAATATTTGTTTACCTGATTCTCTTATTATCCAGACACCCTGTAGAGAGAGTCAACACAGGTCTCATTAACTTTCCAGCATGAAAACAAAACGTATCAAGTCTGTTGTTGTTGTTTTCGCCGATGCTCACAGTTCACCACCCTCCTCGGCTCTAATGCTGCAAAGGAGTCGTCAACGGCCACTTGTAGTTAAAGGGACTCGGAAGAAAAAGGGGGCACAGTGGAGCTGATTTCAAGCCACTAGAGCATCACCAGCCATCCCCACTTTGTCTCTGATCTCTCCCACAATCCCTCAACCCCTGCAGCAATCCCCTCAGCAGGTGGTGAGGTCTGTGTGACCCCTGAGGGCCGTCGAGCCAGTGAGCTCCTCCTGAGGTGGAGACTGGAACGCATAGGGGCCTTAATGATGGTCACGGCACGAGAGGAGAAAAGAAGTAGGAGAGGGGGCAGCTCTGTGTGGTACTAAAGGCCACTCGAGACCCTCACCAGCTCCTCCAGACAGAATGTGCCAGCCAGATGTTTCAGCACAGAGCTGAAAAGCCATCTTCAGGGAGCAGAAATCGATGGAATCCACTCGGGCAAAGATCTGTGTACACGACCTGCTCCTGAGGCTTCGTTGTGTTTGAAAGAAATAGTGAAAACGGTTTATCTCGATGTTCTCTTAAACTTCTTCACGTCTCGGGAATTTGTGTGAGTACATTTCTCAAAAAAGAACAAAGCAGACAGTTTTATTGATGGGTCCAAAGTGTGCGGCGAAGTATGAAACAGCCCATGACAAAGCGAATGCACACTATCAAACTGTCGCTCTCACAAGGCACTTTGTGCTTCAAACTTCAAAAAATTCACAAAGGACTTTTCTTACCTCTGAAAACCTTTTGGACGGACAGCTTGTTAGAGCATTTCCAAACTCGACTCTTAAAAAAGTCTTTCACACACTTATTCAGGACGTAATGAGGTTCTGCTGCTTTCTGGATTTCCAAGGAAGTCCTACTTAAATTTTCTGCACATTTTTCTCCTGAAGATCATACCAGGATACGTTCTCCACAGGAACCAGATGAATTAGCAATGTACAATAAAAAGCATCACCTCCAGCTCACTAATGACTACCCATGATCCTCCTCGCCTTCCTCCACATTGTCCACCAGGGAGAGGGAGAGTGATGTGGGCCATGCCTGAAGTTTTCTGTTTACCCTTATTGCTTTTGCTGCCGAAGACAATATTATTATCTCCAGCTGCAGGCCTCAGAGCACACAACGTGTAAATAATAAACCAAGCTGGACAGACGCTGTGAGGCCACTGCTAATCCTGGTATTATTCCACTTTTATTGTTGCTATTCGCTCATTATTTCCCATCTCCTCTGGCTGAAGACAGCCAGTTAAATTGTTTTCACCCCTTTGTTTCTTTCTACCACAAAGGGCAAATTAGCATCGTGGAAAGGCAACATTTATGGATGCCTTTATTCCCCTTTAGTCTTTAATTTTGACCCCTTTAGCGCCCATGAGACATTGCAAACTGTCATTCCGGGTGTTAGCAGATGCTGTAACTACAAAAACATAACCATGAATAATGATTTTTAATTCGCAAGATCCTCCTATTCAGGGCCAAATCAGGGAACTGCAGGTATAGCAATCTCCTGATTCCAGCCGCAACCCTGTCGGTTCCCTGGTGGAAGTGTTCAAATGAGACTGAGCTAAACCAGATTGATGTTTCACTCAAAATCCAATTTGAGTAGTTATAATCAGTCGTCTCACGTTGGTGTTGGCACCTTCCATTGAGCTGCAGTGTTGTGTTTTTTGCTGAGAACGGCAGCGTTTCACCCAGGTTTGACACTGTAACATTCTTCTTATGGGAAGAATGACTCCGACAAAGCCTTGGGGTGAAACTAGTTGTTCGCTTCAATGTGCTCATTGTTGCTCTGAAGACACCTAAGGATATGCAGCTAATGAAATGGCTGCGAAGGCTCCAACTTTATGGAACATTACTTTCAGAGCGGTATGAATAATTATTCTTTTTTGCGCTCCACACCACACCTGATAAAGCACACAGAAGAATATGAAACTCAAATTTGGATAAAACAACTCAAAAGAAAGCTGTTTAAGCTTTTCAGATACTTTAAAGTAAAACAATTTCACTCATTACTGCTTTTGGGATATTTGCTTTTGGCTTTTGGTGAAGCCTGCACAAAATCTTACAAATGTAACCAAGTGATGGCCCTGAGTTGGTGCTGTTCTTAAGTGGAGCCCGCTAATACCATAGTGTTGCATTCAGATGTGCACTAAACTCCAGACAGACTTCTTAAAGGGCTAAACTGTTCTAAAATGATAAACTGTACTGGTCTCGATACTCCAGGAACAAAAACAAATGGAATTTGAATGTCATGCCCTCCTCCCTGCATGCTCTAAACCAGGGGGCCGACGGGCCCAAACCGGGCCATCTGAGCGTCCAATCCGGCCTGCCAGATGACTTTGCAAAGTCAAAGAATTATACAGAAAACACTAACTCAATTATTGATAATAGTGACTGCTATTTCAAATGTGTCGAACACTCAACACTGTCAAGCAAGCAAACTGTTCATGCTGGAGCTGGGGGGGGGGGCTGTTCCATAAAGATGTACTTTATTGATATCATTTGACAATATATACATTATTAAATATTAGGCTATAATTGTACAAGTCCGGCCCACTTGAGATCAAACTGGGCTCTATGTGGCACCTGACCTAAGATTTGTTTGACACCTCAGTGCCACCCTTTTGCCTGGGCCATGGGAGCAAAATTGGCAGAGCGTAACAATTTCACAGTAGCATGTGAGTGAATAGATTAGGGCGTTCACTCCATCTGCTTTTCAATTTCCTTTCAGCTGTGGCTCTTCTTGAGAACGGAGGAACCACAGCTAAGTCACTCAGCAGCCTGTGTGCAATCCTGAACGCTCCAGAGATTTCCTGAATCACTGTGAACATATCTGACCTGCATGATGGTCAATGCTCAGTATTCCTGGTGCATTTTTGAATCTTGACCACTAAAGGGTATTTACACTGTAGTTTTACCATTCACCCAGAAGGAGTAAATCTAGATGCAGTCCGTTATTGACACACTCATGCACTCTCAGCATAGCCATCTGGAGCAATTGTGGATTCAGAGGCCAGGCCAAGGACTCTTGTTTGTGGAAGGTTGTGTGATGGGGATCGTGAGACGAGCCTGTCATCTAACCAACCTTCTGGTTAGACGACACGCTCTACTTCCTGAGCCAAAGCCAACCAATGAATGCCTGAAAACAGTTTATGGTCACGCATTCACAGCCCAACACACCCAAATGTTCAACTGGACAGTCCTCCCCAATCACATCACAGTAATCCTATTCATGCAAAATAAAAATAACAATTACCTTCCATTTAGCTGCATGAGGTTTTTCTACTCTATGTGTTTATCGGCTAGAGGCTAATCACAAGATACATTTAGTCCTCTAAACTCTGCACTTGTTTGACTCCATATTAAAATCAGCTGAACTGAGGGAGTGTGATGTCGTGACGGGTGAAAAGCTGTGATGACAGCCCTCATTAGTCAGCAGTTCATTCAATTAGGAAGGAAAAAAACGTAAAGAGCAGAAAACTCAGATTTAATGGTGTTGTGTTTTCCCTCAGGACAAACACTGGGGAGAGGTTTTTATTTATTTATTTTTTCCAAGAAAACTGCTTGTACTCGTTTCATGCCTAAATATGAACAGGCCCTTGAACCTCCAATGATACTAATCATTGGGCTCAGTATTTTGAACCAGTATGTAAGAATTCATTCTTTATATTGGTATTGAACTTAAAGTGGATTTGAACCATTTTACATTTTCTGTTAATCAGTGATATTTGACTTTTGAGCTTTATTTCCTGTTTTTACTTTGAAAGGGCTAGCCTCTTCCCATTCTACTTCCTGTCTTTGTTATGCTTCCTGCTCTTTTGTGATCACCTGCCCCGCGCTGATATGTTTCACCTGTGTTCCATTATCCCTACTTTGTGGATTTAATCCCACTTCTCCCTCTCCCCTTGTTCCCAGTTTGTCTGTTCAGCTTTACGATCCATCAGAGTTCTGGCATCATTCTACCTCCAACGTGCATCTCTCTGACCTCGCACCAGCTTTCATGTACAGTAAGTCAGATTATCTTCATTTTCACATAGAATAGAATAGAATAGAATGCCTTTATTGTCATTATACACAAAGTACAACGAGATTGAAGGACAACTCTGGTGGTGCTAAGGGGGAAAAACAACAAGGGTACCCCAAATATAAAGTCTATAAAAATAAAATTAAGAATGATAAAATAAAAGGGATCTGTGATACATCTAACATATTTACAGCAGTGTGGTGTTGTGGTGTGGTGTCACCATGGTGTTGACTGTCGGCATCACGGGACATGTAACAGCTTGTGTGTAAAAATGGGAATCCAATTTGCATATGTTGACAATGAGCTCAGCAGCCAGATATTGCATTTGAATATGGTAGTTTTATGTGTGTTCAATGTGTATTGCCCCTGTTCTTTAAAAAAAAAAATCTTTTATCATCATTAACAATTCGAAAGGTGCATTCATGCACCAACACTGCTAATTGAGAAGCAGCACGTTACGTCACATCTTGTTAAAATGGAATTTCAGACTCGATTTCACATTGGTGCAGTAATGACGATAGGGAAATTGTCAGCTGCATAATAGAATCAAAGTATAATTGGAAATAGTGAAAAAAAAAATTGAAACCATTAATATTATAAGCTGTACAGCCTCAGAAATTCCAGAAATGGCAGATGTGTTCATTTAAAAAGACATTTTACTTGATAAATAGGATGAAACGTTGGGGTGGAATCTGAGATTGACATGTTTTGTGAAGCACGTTTTTTTGCTGTACATCATCAGCACAAGATGGTGGCTTTCATTCATGAGATAGTTTGGCTTTTTCGCTGGATGGAGGTTGTGAGACGAGACGTATTGTTACTTTTTGGTTGATTTTTAGTTTAATTGACCGATTGAGACCAAAACAGTAGTTTGTACCATGCAGGCATGGTCATTTTAACATGCATGTCTATGGGGATTCATTCACTAAGGGAGCCACCATCAAGTGGCCACGCTGTGAACTGCAAGTCTTTCCACTTCTGTATTGGCCTCATCCATCAGCACGGATCAAATGGACAGAAAATGGAAAAATGAAAACACATAATTATAATGAAGCTTCCTGCCTTATGTCAGACTTGCAGTCTGAGTATTTCCCTTGTACAAATGAGACTTTATAACCATGATGCATTGTTGGAACAATGGTAGAGTGAACTATTTAATGTTATCAATGTCATTTCTCGTAGAGTTATTTTTCCATTTAAAGAGTCGCTGCTGTGCAAACTGACTGACCTCGACAAAGTTACAGCCTCTTTGTGACACTGTTTGTCAGAAAACTTTTTTTAAACTTTTTACCAAGGTAAGACATAGATAAGACCAAGCTCATCCACAACATGTCACTGGGTTTTTATATAGTAAACGCCAGACTTCCGCCTTGACAGCAAGAAATACAGTTGCATGCTGTCATATAACAGCAGTATACCAGATTTACTGCACGTACTACGGCCATTGTGCCTTGTGTTTGGAAGAGAAGCTGTGCCATTTTATAGATAGCTTCCTGTCACAACTGTACCTTTTTGATGCAGACAGACTTCTGGTGAAGTGGCTGCTCCTGTCACCACGTTCAAAGGGTCTCAATGCAGCTTGTCACACCTTCCCCATCTCACATTGTGGAGGGAGGCCCGGCTGGCAGGTCTCCATTGATCTGTACTGAAGTTGTGATAATTGGTCCATTAAGATCTCAAAAAGACACCTAGTGTGTGGCAGAAAAAGAGCCCTAATAGTCCTGAAGAGAAAGGACGTTGCCCAACTTCTCCCCCCTGCACATGCTGTGGTTCCTTTGCTGTGCAAAGCACAATGTTTGTGTTGATTTAAAAGGTGTTAGAACGGATTAAAGAGATAAAAAAAAAGGGCATGTGAGGTAGCAGGGAAACCAATCGGTATCATATTAGTTGCTTATCCAATGGTGCATGATGTAGTCTGTGTTAACAGAGCTGTCCTCCTGGCACCGTCTCCTCCACTTTGCTCAGAGAAATAGCATGTCATGTGTTGTGAGGGTGTAGTTTTCAAAGAGGGGAGATGGGAGGGGATGTGATGTATCATTTGCATTATTTTCTTTTTTTAAGAGCAGCACCCCGCTGGCATTTTTCCATACTGATGGACTGTACCTTTAAAGTTTTTAGTTTTGAAGTGAGGTGCAGTGTGTAAGATTTGGTGGCATCTAGTGGTGAAGTTGCATCCCCTCGCCCTTCTGAGCATGTAGGAGAACCTATGGTTGACTTTGGCTCTCACTAGAACTCAAAATATCCTTGGTACGTTCACTCTGGGCTACTGTACACACATGGTAGCCCTGTATAAAGGACCCACTCCTGATGGAAATATACATTACTGGGCTCATTTAAGAGTAATGGGAAAAAAATACATTTAGGTCATTGTAAATTCATGAAAAGCTCGGTATGTCATTGTTTTGTAATATTTTTAGAAGTGATCAAAATGATGGAAACCTTACACACTACACCTTTAAATGACTATGATAAGGGAAAAAGGAGGAGAAAAAGAGTCGCAGAATGAACCACAGTGACTTCAAATGATGCACATCTTCTTTGTCTCAGTCTTTTACATGTTGGTTCTCACTGCCAATCTCTCTCTCATCTTGTCAGTGGGCGAGTCCCAACACTCATTACTGCGGAACTGGAGGTTACCATCAGACTGTGCTCAGGCAACTAGGCACCAATCTGGCTGGCCTGGCTGAGACTGCGTGACAGACCAATGAAAAGACAAGGAAATCATTTGGAGGAAAAATCAATGGCAACAGCCAACACGAGTGTGTCTCGGAGCCGTGATAAGGATGCTTTCTGCCCCATTAAGTGTCTGTACTCTGGTGTTTTTCCCACTCACAGGCTCAAATACTCATCAGCCAGCTGTATTAAGCAGCTGCGTAATAAATTCATATCCGGCACACGCCGAACTTAAATGGAGGAACAAGACGCAGAGCAGAGCGTATAGTACATCTGTGTCAAGACAGAATAAAGTGACTCGGAAATGGTCCAGTATTAGTGGAGAGATGGAGCCTGCTCTACAGCAGCAGTGGATTCATTGTGTTGATGCACATGGACAGAGATTATCCTCCCAATGTAAGACATCTATTTTTTCTTGCAAGATCAGACCTGTCCATGCAGCCCTTCTTCCTACAAATTCAAAAGTCAAATAAATCTCTGGTTCATCATGAACTGTTCTTGCCATTGTTTGTAATAGCTGTTATCAGGGAATATTTTGAGAAGTGTCAAATTCATTTTCACCAAGAACCATTCAGCATTATGGTTGCTCTCAAGGGACCGATTTTAATTGTGGGCCTAAATGTGATTACTACCTAACACATTGCAAAATGACTGTCCTCATATTTTATTATTGTTCACGAATCTATTATTTATTCAAGTTACAAATATTGTATATGCATTTCCATACATGTAAACTCACTGAAAAATTGCTACACATAGAAGGTTGCATGTGGAATTCACCAGAGTTCATGGGCAATGTCTGCTGTAGACTTTTATTTTCAGACAATCATATGCCTTATAGCTCTCATGGGCCACATACAATGATCTTGCGGGCCACATTTGGCCCGCTGGTCACAGGTTTCGCACATGTGATCGAAACCCTCAGTCATTTGACTTAATTGGTCATTAAAGATCTTTATGTCTAACAGTGCAATGTTAAGTCTAAACACAGATAAAGAAGCAATACAATTTGTGTTTCTCATTGAATGTTTCAATATTAATTATTCATTGTTGGTGGGAAGTAGGAGACTCAGCAGCAGGAGTTGAAACAGGCAAGTTGCATCCATCTGTTGTGTGAGATCATTGATCTCATTTAGATGAAACACCTCATCCCAGAATAGACTCAACTTTAAAACACATACAGTATGTGTGCAGCAGCATGCTTTTGTCAAGACATTTAGCACTTTGAGAAGTGCTCACCGATGGTAACACTTGTTAAACAGACTGGATCAAAAATAAGTCATTGTGCAAAGGTTGTTGTGGCCGAGCATGTATATATGATTTATCTTGCTGCTTTTTAATGCTCTTAGATTCAAGATTTGTATTTGTTGCATTTTATGATAATCCAGTTGTGATGGAGGCCAACCGTTGGTGCTGTGCATTTAGTAAACGTCTTACTCACAGACTCAAGTGAAATGCTTACAACAGGGGCTGGTGCCCATTGGTTTCCTTGATGACGAATCTGCCTCCTATGGCAGCTGCTCCCTTGTAGACCTCTTTGAGAAACACTGTTGGGTCACACTGTGACACACACTGTGACACACACTGTGCAAATGACTCTGCATCATTACCAGTAATATTACAAATCTTTGTTTAAAGGTGCAGTGTGTAAGATTTGGAGACCTCTAGAGGTGAAGTTGCATGTTGCATCCGCCACCTCCCCCTTACCCTTCTGAACATGCAGGAGAACCTATGGTAGACTTGAGCTGTCATTAAAACAAAATAGTAATCAAAATATGTTTAGTATGTCCACTCTGGCCTACTGTAAAAAACATGGCGGCCGAGGACCCGCTCTTCATGTAAATATACATTAATGGGCTCATTTAAGGATAATGGAAAAAATAATGGTGATTTCATGAAAATGTCAGTATGTAATTGTTTTGTAATATTTCAAGTGACAAAAATTACCACCGTTTAAGAGCCAATACTACTTTATTAAGTAGAATAATACCCATGAAAAGCACTATGAGATAATAGTAGATTTTTTTTCACTTGTAGTTGTCATGACTTTGTTTATGAAGGCGAAATGCATGGTGCAGGTTATTGACATCAAAGTGACCAATCGCAAATATGTACCGTTGGCTCCAACTGATCCGATCCCTCAGCACCCTCGAGCGTGATGTCACATGGACTTGAATTTAGCTGGTATGGACTGTATGTTGGCACATGTGCGTTCTTGGCACCCTCCGTGTTGCTCTGGAGCCCCCTGGAGCTCCCACGGACTTGGCACCCACGAACACCAGGTTCTGCGGCTGTGTGTAAGGTTCCTGTGTGTGAAGATAAATCAGTGTCGGCTGAGAGGAGGAGGTGGATTATAGAGCTATAGGTGTATAGAGGCACAATACTCATCAGAGCTATGGAGTCTTCGTCTACCTGGAGAAAAGGAACTGAAAGTAAACCTGGAGCTGTGTTTATTTCCCTCCATTAATTATGAATGATCGGCTGCTCTGAGATTTCCGTTGCATGTGTGTCCAGACTGAGCGGCGTTCTTATCGTTTCAAGCTTTAGCAATGTTTGCTTTAATTTGCGGCTTTGTCAGCTTTATAACCTCTTTTCTGTTTTATTACCTTCTCTTTTAGAGAGGTAATAGAGTCGAGTGGCATTCACAGTGAGCCCGCAGCACTGTCGCAAATAAAGTTAGGAATCGCAGAACTCACTTCTGTCGAGACAAGGCACTGAATTAAATGCTGATTGAATTTACTGTGAGGAGGAGACTCTGTTCTTTAGTGTTCCACTTTTCTCATTGTGTGTTGTGTGGCTTCCACTTGGGTTGTGGCTTTTAGTAGATCCCTGTTCTAACCAACTCACCGACCAATTAAGTTATTGCTGTGCCTCAAGGATAGATTGCGGCATGGGCATACTGGCCAGTACCCAGAGTTCTCAGAGAGCTCTCCGATGCTGATTTAAAGGTACAGTGTTTAAGATTTACTGACCTCTAGAGGTGACGGTGCATGTTGTATCCAGCGCCTCACCCTCACCCCTCTGAGCATGCAGGAGAACCTATGGTAGCCCTCGGTTGTCCTTAAGGCTCAAAAGATGTTATGTACATCAACTCTGGGCTACTGTAAAAACATGGCAGCTCCCGTAGAGAGGACCCGCTCCTCACGTAAATACACATTAAAGGGCATGTGGGCTTGTTGTCAGATTATTGTTGTCAATTATCAGTCCATGAATCAGCTGCAAACATTATGCATAACAGTTACTTCAATTGGAACTCATCTCATTGTTCTAAGCCCGCTTGCTTCCATTCACCAATGCATGAGCCTATAGGCTTCATCAACACACCTGTACCTGACACCAACCATGTCCAGCCTTGTCTTTGTCCGCGTTGGACTCTCTGCCAGCTTTACCATCTGCCTGCCTTTGGAGCAACCATTTGTACTGTTTGTCTGTGCGTGTGCTGCTCGGGTGCGTCAGTGCCCAGTCTCCAGGCAAGAATGCCCCATTATCACTGAGTGAAGAAGCAAGAAACATAAAACATGCTGAGCTGCAGAGAGCAAGGGAAACAGAGGGAGAGAGAGGCAACAGCTAACTGCTAAACCAACCAGCAGGGGTGAGAATAGCATGTGGTCTTCTGGGATTAGTGGGAAAGTCTTTAACAGAAGGAGCTGCATGGGTTTGAGGGGTTTGAGCGAAACTAGAGTCGTTTTAAGTGTAAAGCTGTTTTTTGGGGGGGATGACGAAATGTATTGAATGAACTGGGTTGAGCGGGCAGAGTGAAAGATACTGACATTAATATGGAAATACCCATAAGTTGAGAGCTTGAAGGAGATGCTGGTGCATCTGCTCTGGTGGATGCACAATGTGGAATAAACAGCAGAATGGTTATTAAAGGGCTACACTGTTATCCTAACCCTTCCTCTACTGCATCCATGTTCAAATGGTATACAGCGGCCATTATTGTAAATTTGTATGTTTCACCGTCCTTACTTTTAATGACCTCTTATATTACCCTTAAAGTTTCAGTGTGTACGATTTTGGTCATTTTCAACGAAAATATCATAAAATAACTACATACTGACATTTGCGTGAATTTATAATCTCCTCAATGTTTTTTTTTTTTTCTCTATTACCCTTTAAATGAGCCCAGTGATGTATATTCATATGAGGAGTGGGTTCTCTCTATGGTGGCTGCCATGTTTTGCCAAGTCTACCATTGGTTCTCCTGCGTGCTCAGAAGGATGAGGCTGAGGTGACGAATACAAGATGCAACTTCACCTCTAGATGTCACTGAATCTTACACACGGCACCTTTAAGAGATAATTGACAGGTTGGTTGCTTGTGAAGTGTCTAAATGATATCTCATGCAACTGGAGCATCGATCCGAAAAATAGTAATGTTATTATCAAAACGGTAATATTAAAGTATCATTTGTAAACATTTTGATTTATTTGTATGATCAACAGGATCATAATAAAAGATAATATGATGTTTATTGCACGTATATGGGTATAGATAGATGTATTCAAAGATGGTTAAGCTTCATAAATTGAATGCCTGTCACTTCAAGATACATAAACAACATAATCTCCACAGCAGCTGATGCACAGGCAAACAGTGTAATACTCAAATGCTAGGCAACACAGGAAGTAATTCACATATCACCAATTGCCAATCATAGCTCCACATTAACAACATGATTGGAGAGTAGTCTAAATTCAAGATTACTCAAATGTCTGCATCGTCCCAGCAGTGTACATGTATACGTCTGACCTCGGCCCCCAGCCTCATTGTCAGTGTAATTGAGGGCCATAGGGTTCCATTGGAGAGTTCCCATCACTGCAGCAAAGGAACCTGGCAGGCGACAGTGCACAGGGAGACCGGCGCAGCCGAGCCATGTGCCGTGCCAGAAATTTCACATCATTGTGAATTCCATCATCTTTGTGCCTCAGGCAGAACAGGATGGGAAATATCAGCCGCAGAAATAATTAGCAAATGGTGAATTTTTTGTGGCCATCGGCGGACATCTTGCCCCATGTGAGATTGTGTCTCTCCATTTTAGACTTGCAGATATTTTGTCCACAATCTATATTTTATCTAAATGTGTTGAATGTATACTTTTATTTTAAAGATCCATCGTGTAGAATACCATTAGAAGGAATGTCTTAGCTACTATTTATTTGTCTAGTAGACAAACCAAGCACTTTTTTGCTTTATTATTATAACTTAATTCCATCTGAGCTGAGGTGAGGGGTATCCAGATGCAACTCCAACAAGATGTCACTAAATCCTACAAAGTGTACTTGGAACTTTAAGCTTAGCTGTGTTGAAGAAAGTTATCCTGAAAATGTCAGCATGACTCCATGCATATATATGTGTGTGTGTGTGTCTGTGTGTATGTAAAAGTCTTTACTATTTGCTTTTTTACTATTCCAAAATCTATCATCCAGCCTTCTCCAGTCAGTAGAACCTGGTGAATCTTACATATTTTAAGCTAAACGTTTTAAAGGGAGCACAGGTGTAAACACCTCAAGACCTGTAGCTGACTCATCTCTGCTGCCGATTGGCGCCAACGCGCACAAGTCTATTCCAAACTCTTAGTCATGCCTGTATTTTTGCTACAGTAAAGATCACTTTGATCTTTTTGTTCATCATCGTGTCGCTGTTTATAGGAAGATGAAGTATAGTTTTTTAAAGTGCAATATTCTCTATTAAGACAGCCCATGAGAGAAATGTGTAAAGCAAAAATGAATTGGCTCCGGGAGTTTTCTATCATGATAACAATTCATTTAAATGTCTTGATAGCAGAGTTTTAGAGAGTTACGGCATCTCCCATTATTTTTTTTTTATCTGACAGCACCAACACCTATCAGTACATACCATGACTGTCATGCATATCCAGTAAAAGCAGAGTTGAATACTTATGAGGATTTGATAACATCCAACTGGAATAAATCTGTTTCAGCCGCCCCTCTGAGATTCTCCCATGACTTCACGTCAAGAGCGTGTTCACATCTACAAAAAAAAAATAAAAAAAAGGGGAAAAACTCAAGGTGAACCGTCTTCACATCATCCGAGTCGACAGGGTGCGTGGCGTTCCAACACGGCTCTTGATTAAGTGAGTCAATTGCCCCGGGGAGAACACTTTTCTCCTATTGACCCCACTGATGTGTCACTGGCAATAATCTCGGCGAGCGTTTGATAGGAAGTGCTGCTTTCATCGGGGCTAAGGCATCTCTGCCGCCTGACACTCTCATCTCCCATGCTTCAAGAGAATTGCCCGATGATTTTAAATGAGGGCCAGCTGACACCCTTCAGCAAGTGTGGATGAACCAAACTGCAAGATGTCATTCAAGCGAAGCCATCGGCAGCCAGACATGAAGCAGGGGAAACGACTTGTGCTCGAAAGCTCCGTGTTACGGGACGAGCAGATGCTTCTGTCACCGGGTCCAACTTAGTCAGAATCTCATTTTTCTTATGAGGGAAAGCTAAATGTTGATTCTGGATTATTATTATTATTATTATTATTATTATTATTATTATTATTATTATTATTATTATTATCATCATCAGCCTCATGCGGTTCCATGTTTGCTGCTTCAGACTGGATTATTATTATTATTATTATTATTATTATTATTATTATTACTATTATTATTATTATTATTATTATTATCATCATCAGCCTCGTGCGGTTCCATGTTTGCTGCTTCAGACTGTTGGACATGCCAGCAACATGACGAGTATATGTCACATATTGAGTCACTCAGCACACTACGCTCAACCTCGTATGCGCTCATCCTGCTCTCATGCCACATAGTGTTCCTCAGTGGACTTGCGTCATAAACTAAAGTCAGCGCTTTAACACAACAGGTACAGTACTTCCGCTGACTTTCCCGTAATCATCCATTATCCACTGCAAAAATACCATTGTGTTTTTGTTTGCGAAACCAGTGTGATGATAATATCCAGTTTGGCCTCCAACATAAATCATTCCCACAGCAAAATGAATAACACATGTTTTCTTTACAGTTGTTTACATTATTTAGATTAGATTAAGACTAAGAATAACAGTTTATTACTGGGTTTAGAGTACAAGCAAATCATAAAAAATGATGTACCTGAAAGATCAGTGAGATGGACAAATGAAAATATTTAAATTGATAAATCCTAATTATTCATCATAGTTGGATATTTATGATCAAATCAGAGATATTTGATATTGCACACCTTCTGGCGCACCATGTTCACACATTTAGATAGAAATGAACCCCTTGACATTTCTGCTGGTATTTTCAAGGTGAGAAATTAATTACTCTAGTCAATACAAGGTGCTATCTGTTGTCGTGAGAAGAAATGAGTCCTCAGCTGCCAAAGCCAAACAGGAGGTTGATCGGGAGCCAGATGCAGATAAAAGTGTTAACATTCTGCTAATATTAAAATTCATTACCGAAATAATTATTCAAATTCAGTCGATTGCGGGACCTTGATGAAGAGATACACTCTGATTAATTTCTCCTTTATAATCATCTCCTTGTCTCCTTTGTCTAAAAAAAAAAAAAAGATTTCCTCTCAGCTGCACCAATGGAACAACAAAATCCCAGAACACCCAACCAAGTTACAGGCTTTTTGCACGTTTTCATTCAGGTCTGTGTCGTGAACCTCCTGTGTTACCATGGTGACTAATTCCATGTTAAAGTTAACTAGATTTGTGACACAGCCTGATTTAAGCCACCACAAAGCTTTTTAATTTAATTTCCCTTTGTGTTATGACAATAAAAACCCAGTCACTTCTTGAGGCGAGAGGTTGTGCACACATTCACATTGGCAGTTTAAATGAGTGTCTGTGATTAGAATAGAAAGAAAGCATTCATTGTCCTTGTAAGTGTACATACAAGGAAATCAGCTCCCGTTGGTGCAATAATAATAAATGGTGCAAAAGACGGAAGCACAGTAGCAACAGTAAATATATAAATAACTAAATAAATCAAATAACATTAACAAAATACATTTCTGGCCTCACACTGTTCCAGGGGTGTAGATACAAAATGCAACCTCACCCCGAGATGTCACCAGATCTTACACACTGCGCCTTTAAGCTAAATCCAGTGTTTTTCTGTTTTTGTTTTTTTTATCCCACTGTATGAATCAAAGTTTCTCAAACTAAGAGATGACATAATCTCTTATGACAACATAAAGTTGACCAATGGCACATTTACCCTGCAGCATTCCGTATGATTGATCCCCATCTATTTCAGAAACCACTGCTGAGATTTTGCAAATGCGCTGCGAGATAATGGATTGTCTGTCCGGGCATGTTGAACTTTTCACACTCGGTTGCTGTCATATTTGTTTGCATCGTTGCCTCTGACCTCACATGTCTCTCTGCCTCATGATCTACGGTTGTGTCGCACAGCTTCTCACTTGAGAGGCTGCAGAGGTGAAAATAAAACCATGATGCAAGACGTCTTCCGCTGAGGTAACAAGACTTAAGATTAAAGAGCAGAGGAGATGTCAGACATTAGCATTACAAGCGATGGATTTCAGCCCGATATGACAGAAGACAAAGTAATATTAAGACTTGAAATGTGACGAGAACATCAGTGTCGAACAACTATGATAAATCTTAATCTGATTATGACTGACACTAGAATTATATCACATTCATGCCTTATGCAACATCTGCATGAGGTTACTACAGTATGTCAGGGGTCTATGAAGAGATGGAATTGAACCATGTTTTTAGAAATGAAGAAAAGTTGACTGATCACCATTTTTAAAGACAAATTTGTATGTTTGACCCTCTGTACTTTTAATGACCCCTTAAATTACCCATAAATGTGCAATGTGTAAGACTTGTGGCCATTTTTTGTCTATAGCAATAGAATTACAAAACAATTATATTTAGACATTTTCACAAATGTAAAATCACCCCAATTTACTTTTCTCATTACTCCAAAATTAGCCCTTTGATGTGTATCTACTCCAGGAGTGGGTCCACTCTATGGGGGGCCGCCATGCGTTTACTATATCCCAGAGTGGACATACTAATCTTTTGAGCTTTAATGACAACTGAGGGTTGCCGTAGGTTCTCCTCCATGCCCGAATGAGAAGGGTGTGGTGACGGATGCAATGTGCAACTTGACCTCTAGATGCGACCAAATTTTACACACTGCACCTTTAAATTTCAAGGGTAGAACCCTTAAGAGGATGCCCAGCCCTATGTTAAGAAACGGAATTTAATTTTTCGTGCATTAGCGACAATGTCGGTTGGTTAATTGGTTGGTCGTTGGGTCGGTTGGTTGATCGGTTGGTAGGGTGGTCGGCCATTCAGCCTCTGCTAAATAGGTTGGTTACTTGGTTGACTTGTCTCTTAATTAGTTCATTTTGAAGGTCGTTTGGTTCGTTAGTTGGTTAATTAGATGATTAGTTGGTTGGTTGGTTAGTTGATTAGTTGGTCGGTTAGTTGGTCTGTTTTTCTCTCCGTTGGAAAGGCCACCTTTCGTAAAGGTGTCAAGTTATTCAATGTATTGATATAACACACAGCTGTTAGACGGAATAATAATATATTACAGTGAAATTTGTGCTGTGAATACACCAGATTGTATGTGCAGGATGTGTTGCCACTTCATTTTCATATTATTTTCTCTCCGTTCTAATTAGGGCAGCTCTTGGCAGCTATGATGTTGAAGTGAAACTTGTCTTTTTTGTTGTTTTTCTTTTTTCTTTTTATCCACCCAAATGGAATTCCTCCTCATGCATATGAAGCAGGTCTCTAACAAGCAGCCCTAATGACGATCTCACTGGTCAGATTCTTGGAAGACGTTGCATGGAGACTTGGAGCCTGCACTGGTTGTGTGGGTGTAGCCGTGTTGACAAACAGTGCTCCTGTGCCATTTAGCATATCTATTCATTCATCTGACATTTAGTGTTGGGGAAGCAGATGGTCAGAGTCCTGGTTACAAGTTTCTGACACCCTGAGGATTCGCCACATCAGTTCCATCCATGTGTTTAGCCAAGCTTGGAAAATATATGGCTTCTCCATCTATGACTTATGAGCACTATTCAAATAGAGGTATTACATCTTGGATTGCCCTTAATGAGCATATTTGCATATGTGTCCACCACCATGTAATTTATTGCATTGAGTCAACATGCACTGTATCCCAGATGGTCAGAGTTTACAGTATCCACACGAGATTATATGTTGCTTGGTTGAGATTCAAAATTTTGCAGAGTCTCCAAACTCCCCTTATTGGTTATGAGGTTAAATGGACAAATGTTAAAATGAGCTAAACTTTTTAAGACCCATACTTACTTTTGAGAACTATTGTTAAGGGCTATCTTCAAGAATCATATTAAAATCTTCAAATTGGAAATAGTACAGGTCATTTGTGGTATCACTATAGGAGAGGATTTATGATAAGAGCCGAAATAGAAAAACAGGCAACATATTAAATTTGACAAATTGGCCTCAGCGGATTTTTTACTTTCACTTCCTGCCTAGCGACCCAGAAACCTCTCCCTCATTCCACGATGTGTGCTTGAATTACATAAACACCCCTTCATAACAAGAATCTACAACATAGAGTTCAAATGTTCCAATCATGCCAATATAATTAAAGGTGCAGAGTAAGTTGTCCCTTCTAAAAACATTAACATCAATTACGTTCTGACATTTTAATGAATTTATTATCACCTAGATGTCTTATTTTTTTCCCCATGACCCTAAAATGACCCCAATTATGTATGTTTACATGAGGAGTGGGTCCACTCTACAGGGGCTGCCATGTTTATACATTAGCCCAGAGTGGACATACCAACCAACCTTTGAGCTTTAATGACAACTGAAGTCGACCATAGGTTCTCCTGCATGCTGAGAAGGGTGAGGGTGAGGTGATGGATACAACACGCAACTTGACCTCTAGAGGTCACCAAGTCTTACACACCGCACCTTTAAGTGGGGGAAAAAAAAGTAAATAGTCATTTCCTTGATCATTTAAAGGCACAGGGGAGATGGGGGTGAAGAACAGGACCTGTGGTAATAAGCATGTGATGAATCCACACCAACACTTTTTTTCTCTCTGGGAGGCAGCGGTTCACTCAAGATGGGGAAAATTAAAGAGTTGTAATTATATCTTCCTGTGGGGGTTGCCGCGGTGACAGCCAGATATTCATCAAAGAGCGCCGCGGCAGGTGCGACTTGCTCATGCTTCCCCTGATTTATCATCTGACGCCCCGGCTCTCTGCTCACCTCTCCACTGTAGAGCCTCTCCTCCTATAATCAAGCCGTGTGATTTCCGTGACACATTGATCATCATTTCCTTCCGAGCGTGCACAGGCTGCTGTGGTTGCGTGTGCAAAGGAGGGGTGGGGGGGGTTTGCAGTGGCTGTCCGCACACCGTGGCCCCCAGCTTGGAGACATATTGAGCCATCCCAGCAAGCAGATGCCTCCAAAATCAAATTCAGACGCCTTGCCAGTATGAAAAAACACTCTTGTCTCTGCCCCAGTTTCCGTATACCGCTATGAAATCATTGATGAGGAAGAGCCAACTCATACTGGTTGTAGCCAGAAGCAGCTAATGCTTTTACACGATGCTTATGCTTACACTATGCTTATGCTTTTACAATGATTTCACAATGAATGCATAACATGCGTCACCCACAGATGATAGGGCTTTCATCTCAAATGAAACATCCCAGTTTTACTACAGAGCAACAATTCACTGTTGGAGTGAGCCCAATACAACATATGTATAGAAGACCAGCACATCTTTAATATAGATACGTGGCCACTCCTGGAGAGAGGACCCCCAACTGATATTTATATTAAGGGCTCACTCTATGATAATGGAAATAGTGATTCATACATTCATTCAGATCCAGCACACTTATGAATATATCTCTGATATGAATATGGAATATGACCTCTCTCAGTAAATCTTCATTTCTGGGCCTTTAATCACTTTACAAACTATGTAAGAAAACATAATTTCATATAATTATGAGTTATAAAAACAGTTTTCAGTGCCTCAGGGTGCCGTTTATTCACACTCCTTAACAGGTGGCGATGATGCCTTAAATACATTAAAGAAAATGTTTCTCTATTTGGGTTCTGGCTTTGAGCTTCATTAAGGGGTGATGGTGGGTTCCGAACCCAGACCAGTTGAGAACCACTGTTATACGCTAATAAAACTATTACAGTGGTATTATTATTTTATAATACATTTCGGCCTTCCTAAAACTGAATCTTATACACTGGACCTCTAAATGTATCAGCTATCTCATCCGTGTCAGTCACTTTTACTTTACAAAATAAGACATCCTAGAATTGGTTTTGATTCAATAAAACCTCTTTTTGAACATTTTAGTGTATTTGTTTACATCTTTGTTCCAGCTCAGATTAGTTTTGCTGAACATTTTATTCCAAGAATCACAAAGAGCATCTTGGTCAAACTTCAGCAAACTGCTCTCCCGCGGGATTTCACCCAGCCTTGTTTTTGGGCTAAAAGAAAATCAAAATGCAAATAAGCCACGAGGGTGTTTGGTTCTGATTAATTTACGCAATACATCCAGACATGAAAGAGAATAAAACAACGCAGTCGGCAACAGCATTAGCAAATCCAATGCAGTCTAACTCTGTGCAATACCAGCCCATCATTGGACTTTCTCTTTGATAGTACGAACCCAGCGTCTCCAGGAGAAGGAATCTCCACACTGTCGGTCAGTCAGTCAGAGCCGTGAACAGAAAACCTGCTGCAGTAAAAATAATTCTATTCTAAAGTTAAAGGAGCAGCGTGGAATATTTTGGTCTTTTTTGTCATTTCTAATACTATTACAAAGCAATTGCATACTAACGTATTTATGAATTTATAATCCTGTACATTTATTTTTCATTTTTTTACTTTAAATTGAGCCCATTAAAGGCGCAGTATGTAAGATTTGGTGACCTCAAGAGGTGAAATTGCCTCACCCTCGCCCTTCTGAACATGCAGGGGAACCTATGGACCTCCTCCTCATGTAAATACAAGGGTATTAAGGGTCATGGAGAAAACAATAATACATTTAGGTGATTATAGATTCATGAAAATGTCAGTATGTAATTGTTTTGTAATATTTTCAGAGGTGACAAAAATGCCCGAAAGCTTACACACTGCACCTTTAAGACATTCGAGGACTATGGTGGAAGGCTGTGTGTTTTTTCCATTCAGCGGTATTTAAAATTGGTTTTTGTTTCCCTTTTAAATTAATTTTCTTGTTATAGCTTAAAAACAACCTTATCTTTTTATAACTTACCTTAATGTCCTTGTTGTGCGCCTTAATGTGCCCCCTCAGGTTTTTGTGTTTCTTACCTCTTACTTAATGGCCACGTTGCCTCCATTCAGCAATGCACTCTGGGGGTGATTCTTACTCTCATTGTAGCCAAAATGGCCCCTTATATTACCTTGTTCTTTTCCTCCAAAGAACATTTGGTGTCATTGTTAACGAGCAGTATGTTGGTCCCAGTCCTCACTGTGCTCACTGGGTAGAGCAGTGGTGGAGTTGATGCCTGTTGCTATGGGAAACGGGGTAAACAGACTTTTGATGCAACTGCAGGAAAATGTAGGAAATGGTTGCAGATGACACTGGAAGATAAAAGTTTTTCTGCTTATGAAATAAAGAGATATTATAATTAATGGTGGTTTTGGAGAAGGTCATTGCTTTTCTTATTTAATTATTAATTTCTTTTCTTGTTTTTTTTCCCCTCTTTTAGCTTGATTACGCCAAAATGAATCAACTGATTTTCCTGAAACTCAGTGGAAGGGTGCAACGTGGGCCATTGGAAAAGAATTGTATTAATATTTGGAGCAATTTTCATTGGTAAGATACTAAAATGTGTTTTCAAGTTATTGTCTAATAAAATGCTGTGTCATCACTTTCTAGTCTTTTTCATGTTAAATAATAAATGTCCTTGTAGTTTTCCTTAGCTCTAAACCAGAGGCTTTTCAGGTCACATAACATAGGTGTTATTGCAATTTCAGGCATTACCATCAACTCCAAATGAAAGCTATGGCCATAAACACTTCAGCTTGAGGTGGTCGATGATGTCAGACGATGTCGACGAGAGAAAACGGAAGAAGAAGACGAAGAGGAAGAGGAACTGACCCGAACACGAGGATAAACATCGATCTGTACGTGCTGAGACAACAACTACAGGATTCAAAGACACATCACAGCTTCCTGTTGGACAGGTAATGTGAGTCTGGTTTATAGTTTAGACAATTCTTTTCCATTGAAATACAAATAGCCTCCTGAGCCGAGCGGTTATTCACAGTCAATATTGACAACATGTAAACATGGTAACGGTTCCCACAGAGAGAAGAAACATCATCAGGAAACATCATCATCATTGTACCTTGTGTAATCGCAGCTACATGAACAGTGATTAGGGCAGCGATGTTGCAGAATCACTTCACATTGTCTCTCCCTCTCCCTCTCCCACACACACACACAGGATGAGAGGTTAATAGTTTGCGTTCTGGGTATTAAGCCAAATTGTCCTCATTAGACGAGGCCCTGTCTCAGATCCGAACAGCGACTGAATGTGAAGTGTAAGACTTTGAGCCGCAGCACAAATCTCAAGAGCGGCTGTTGGCTCTGTGAGAGGAAAACAGATGCATGTCGAGGGGCGATCTCTCAGAAACACAAAATATCGGAGTGATCATATGGTTTGCTGATGAACTGCATGTGAAGACAGGGAAATGGGAAAGTAGAGAGTAGGCATGTGTTTTCAGCGTTTGCTGCAGAGAATCATCCAAAACCATCAATAATCTGAGATATCAAAAGTTAACTGTGATTCGCACGGGTCTCACTATTTGGCGTTATTTTCCTTTCCCCACCAAATTCAATGTTTCTCATCTAATTGTGATTCCGCTGCAAGGAAGAGATAAACCATCTTCCTGCCACTGTGGCTTCATCCAAAATAAGTTTTTTTTTTTTTATCTTGACGATCAACAGCGTGACTGACGATGTCTCATGATAAGGGCGGGGGGTTTATTCCCAGCACAGGCTCCACACAAATAGACAGCACCGTTTTTGGCAAAACAAGAAAAAAATGGGTAAACAGGAATATTTCCGAGATAATTTTTCACCTCTCTTCACAGCAGATGAGGCGAAGCAGTGTGAAAAGAGGAAACTTTTTGGATTTGAAAAATAATCGACATGTCTTAACATGTTTTTCACTTATTGCATTGCCTCTGGAAATAACAATATTGTGACATCAGCATTGTAGCACATATTAGATTTACATAACATGCCTTTAAAGACCACATCAATCAACAGAGCGACTACATTTTTAGGATGTTCCATTTAGTATATTTACCCCAAAAGAGCAATACTTCATTTATATTCATTGTCATTAGTGTCATAGAAACCATAATTCCTTGTAAAGATCTGCATCTGTTTTTGTTTTGTATCTAATCTGTTTTCATGAATGCCACATGGCTCAATGAATCTGCAGCGTCGGGCAGAAAATATGATTTAATATTCAATGCAAAGTGACTGGAAACCGCATTTAACTTATAATCAATTGTGTTTTTGGTATTGAGAAAAAAGGTACAGCATGCATTGTGTTTTTATAATGATCTACAATTAGTTTTGCCCCCCCACCCTCCCCCAAACCTAAGACATGACTGAATTTACATCCATTGATCTTTTTGGATTATACTGTTTTATATATGACATGATGTTCCTTCTAAAATCATCTAACACGCTATCTGGGAAAATCATTATTAAATACTTGATCTTTTAGATCAGCAATAAAACACCATCACTCTGTTTTTTTCTGCTCATTATTAAATAAGAATTCATCATTAGTGTCTCTGGGACCCGAGGGCATAGAAGTAAAGGGAGGTTTGTAGTTTTTTATTATTCATCTGTGAGACATGGTAATTCATAGCAAACTGCTGGCAATTAGAGAGAGATGAGAAGATGTTTAAAGGTACAGTGTGTAGGATTTGGGGACATCTGGCGTATAAGTGATCTGTTGAAAATGCAGTTTGTAGGTGAATCTATGGAATTAGATCATTATTCATTATAATAACATTCGTTAAACCCGACCTGCCTTTAAACCTAGTAGCATTTCAATTGAAAGTCATGTTTTTAAAGATGTTATCATGTGCATTTCTGTGTCCAACCACAGAGGCATGGCTAGAGCTAATGCTAGTCTTTGAGGAACGTTCGCCGACCATAAATATCGCGTGCTTGAGCACCTTAGCCAGGCAGTTAGTCCAAAGCGGACGGCCCACCTCTTGCTGACTGCTACTATTTTGTTTGCAAACGTTTCACAAAAGAAGCTTAGTTTTGCCCATTGCCCTGCATGAAGTTGAATGACCAGTTCAGTGCTAAAAGTGAAGACTGGGCAAAGCACTCACCTCGCAGTGAGACGGAGTCCATGCGTTTGAACTCTACATGGAGAGTACTTGTTGTTTCTCTGGGCCACTGTGGTTTCTTGTAATGCTCTAAACACATGCGGGGCGGATTTGCCGGCGAGTCCACAAATTGTCCGTCGGTGTGAATGTGTTTGTCTCCATTTGCCGGCTCTGTTTACTACACATCCCCCTGCCCCGTGTCAGCGGCCGCTGGCTCAGGCTCTAGGTTTTAGCGCATCCCACCAACTAATCTGATCATTATTTGTCCATGTGCCATTCACTTTTTCATCAGCTCTGTGAATAGAAGACGCATTACGGACATCATGGGCAAATCACTTTGCACAGTTGGATTTCAATAACAACACAATGAGCGTTGGCACAAAACAAATTACCAGACCTGTTACTGTCTCCGGGGCAACAATGAGGCTCATTGGCTTGTGGCTGGCATTTGAAAACAGAGCATTTTGGTTCCAGCTGAATATCTTCTTAAGGTTTTTTTCATATTTTATAATGTAAAACCAAACAGTGGCGGATGCTAACACAGAACACCGCATATGTATTAGACATGTGTATTGAACGTTTGCGCAACTCTGAACTCCAACACCAGTTCCTTAACAGGACACAGTTTGAACGATGAACTATTCTTGAATGTGTTTATCTATAAAATCACCATCATCACCATAATGTATTATTATTTTGCCATTACCTTCGAATGAGCCCATTAATGTATATTTAACATGAGTGGGTCCTCTCTACGGAGGCCACCATGTTTTTACAGTAGCCCAGAGTGGACGTACCAAACATCTTTTTACTTTTAATGACAACTGAGGTCGACCATAGGTTCTCCTGCATAGAAGGATGAGGGTGAGGTGATGGATACAACTACACCACTAGGTGTCACCAAATCTTACACACTGAACCTTTAAAGGATCTGAGCATGTATTTTCCAGACAACAAACAAAGAAGTGTTGTTTATATAGTTAGATGTAGTATATCTTCTGTTTGCCATGTTCAGACCAGCCTTGTTGCCTCAGTCCGGAGGACAATGCAAGAAGACATAGTGGGACTGACCATGGGATTCCACACAAGAATACAAAAGTAGGAGGCTCGATGTTGACTGTGAGCGAAAAAAGGGTTTGTCTTTTTTCTCTCTTTCTGCTTATAACAAATTGATATATTTAAAAAAAAAAATCTCTCCTCTAACATTCACTGAGGTGCCCTCAAGCAAGGCACTCAAATCCCAATTGCTGATGTTCAGTTGCCAAGAGAGGAGACTGTGCTGATACCTCCTGGATGTGAATGTGAGCGAAACGTGGAGCGGGGCAGAACATTAAATACACTCCAGTGCTTAGAGAAACATGAAATGTCAACAGTCGGGACTTGCTGGGCTTTTTTTCCACTGGCATCATCTCGCCTTCTCTTTTAAGCGCTCGCAAATCAAACACTTTCTTCTATGTTATCATGGACTATCAATCTATTTCCTCCTCACCTTTCAAGCTGAAGTACATTATGAGTCGGACCAGAGCCTTTGATTGGACCTGAAATGCCAGGCTCCGTCACCGCCACTCCCAGGGGGCGTCGTGAAGGTAACGCGAGTCCATCCTGACGCGCTGTGATTATAATCGGAGCTTTTCGAACAAACATGCATCGAGTTGAATTCTTTGCCAGAAAAAAAAATACCCTGCAACTCAAGGCCAACTCAAATCACTGACATTTAACAAGTAGCCTGAGGCATGGTTTGACTCACAAGCCTAATTGTATTACTTTTTTTATATATATATTTTTAAGTTTTTGGAGCCGCATCAACAGAGATCTAATTCAAAACATGGCACAGATTGTCAATAAACCCAATGCTCAAACCTTTAGGGAAAAATGAAAGACACTTCATATTGTTTGTTCTGTGTTGTTGCACCGAGAAGTGAAACCCAAGGCCTGTGCTGATTTCAAACAACAACGACAACAACAACAACGTTGCTTGGCATTTCTAGTTAGTTGTTCTAACATTTTTCTGTCTTTCTGAAGCTGTTGGAAAATCTTGACCTCGATTTTCATTCTACTTCCCGTTGATGATGTCACCATGGTGGCCAGGGTCAGATTTGTCAATCAGTGGAATGCTTCCCGCGACTCTAGAGATTGCACTAGCGGGCCAATCAGAGCTGTCTGGCTTTTCCTCAGAGGGAGGGGCAAGTGTCCCTTTACAAACAGAGATTGGAAATTTGATATCATTTTATATAGTTTATTCTTGCCAACAATTTCTGTCGAGACAATATAATTTCAATATAAAATGTCACAAAATGGGAGGGACACAATTTAAAATGTATGATCTCAAAAACCTTTTTTATTCTAGTTCCCATTTTGCATTAGACTTAATTTCCGCAGATTGTTTGCTGTGATAAGAAAAACAAATTGGATTTAGATCCAAAAATTGCATTTCAGTATCTTTCTCGAATTGAACTTTTGACCATACATCTTCATTGATGACAAAACAATAATATCAGAATCAAAATGTCCAAAAGAGTCATGGAAAGATGATGAGGGCCTGTGTGTCGCTACCGGAGACAACTGCAAATGCAGGTGTTTTTGCTATTGTTGCACCAGCAGCTGTGTGGCATCTGCAGCGAGTGGGGGTAAGAAAGCGCTCTCAGGATGCTCCAGGAGTAATTATCCTCTCCCAGCAGTCAGTCAGTCAGTCAGTCACTGTTTATTTTCCCAGCTAGTCGATACCTGTCGCTGCCACAGTGTGACTCGCTGGGAGGAGATGTGCAAACATTACCGGCGCAGGAAATTCACTGAAAACCAAGCAGAGATATTCTCTTATGTTAGCTGTTGGTTTCCACCTGGGTCATCAGCAGTGACTGTAACTCCAGCACAATGCTTTTCCCATCTAAAAGATGGTGTATTCTTCCCTCTTTCCCTTTAATAGAGCATTGGTGTGAGGGCTGGAAATAATTGGACACCAGGTAAAAAAAAAATCCCAACATGTACAGTGTTGGTTGTTACAATGAATGCGGTGTAAGCGGTTTTGTTCAAGGACGGTCATCAGTTTCTATTCATATCCTTGCGGCGTCATCCCGTGGCAGGTGAGACGACGGGAAAACAATGTTCGGATTCCAATGACTGGAGAATGTGTCATCACACAGTTTGTTCAATTACTGTGCCCATAGTTGCGTGGCTAATTGTCTCTGTGCTGGCAAAGACGAAAAGTAACTAGTGCTACAACAGGACGGGAATGAAAAACAAGATAGATTTGGAATCGGATACCGATGGTCCATATGGAAACCTTCCTATTTTGATTGAATGATGAAATGGTGATTTGGACGGCAAATTTGAACCCAGTTCAAATCCATCTTTGGGCAATGTGATTTTGTGTTTGTTTGTTTTTTTATGGATGCACTAACGTCCTTATCCCCTATCCAGTGCATGCAGATGGTGCCAATGTCAACTCTAAGTCTTATAAATAGATGCCAACCTTGTTGTACCCTGACATGCACCCTCCCAAAAAAGTAACTACAGGTCACGGCAATGCAGATCACAATAGCTGTGTTTGGTCTCCTTGGTAGTATCCATAGACTGTATACTGTTCTTTCTGGGTCGACGCATCTGGCCCCTCAAAAACCCTCACCATCATTCTTGGGCAAAGTACATGCCACACATGAAATTGGGAACAACTCAAGAAGAACAAGTGAACCTTGACAGTGTAATTGCAGAATGCAAACAGCAATGAATGCTCACAACCATGTATAGAGTAGCTATAGCTGCTCTGTATTCAGTGTAGCCTTGCGTTAACTGGCTTTTAGCCCTGAGGTACAATGGTGACAGCTCCAGCGTGTATTCCGCCTCCTGTCCAGTGTCAGTAGCAGATTGGTTCCAGCTTCTACTGTCGTTCAAAGGGTAGGGACGGACGGATGGATGGATGGACGGATGGATGGATGGGTGGATGGATGGATGGATGGATGGATGTATGGGTGGTTGCTACTGCTGTCATCATATCAGTGTGTTCCTCCTTTTTCATATGGAAATGTTGCCTTCACATTGTGTGTATTTTAAGCCCTTTAGCTCGTCCCCCATCTTAACGCTAGCATTACCGATGAAAGAATTCAACACAAACACACATACGCACTCTCTCTGCTATCGAAGCTTCCCCCTTTTACCGTTTCTATTGGACATAAATCCTGCATGAGAAATGGGTTAAATTCCCTATCTGTGGTCAAAGCCCATTGATGAGGGATTGTACAGGCAAAGCACTGACTTACACATGTGTAAGGAAGCAAAAGAGAGAGAGAGAGAGAGAGAGAGACTGCATGATTGAGAGAGGGGGAGAGAGAGACGGAGAGAGAGAGAGGGAGAAACTTTTTTTTTTTCTCAATTGGTTCTGCTGCTTGTTGCCTGGTAACCACAATCCCCTTTGAAAGCCACTCTTCCTTTCTCAAAATATCACTAAAGATATATTCACATTTCGTCTACCAGACACTCTGATCAACAATGGCGCAATTGTCTCCGTTTTGGGAGAAACAATACATGCAAGACCCTCTATTTTTTTTGTTTTAATTTCCTTTTCTTTCACTGGAAGATTCCGTCCTGTTTCTGCTGGGGGTGTCTCTCTGAGCTCTCTGAGTCGCCTTTGCGCGTAATGGAAGATAATGACTGCTTTCTGGCCAGAAAAATAGTAGTTTGCTGGCATGTTGGATGTAATTGTTCTAGCGGTCGGTGACACATTGTTGGCCGGAGGGTGGGCTGGATGTATTTGATGGCTCACTTTAGGTTGGTACAGTATCACGCATGTTGTATGGCAATCGGCTGATTACTGTCAAATTAGGCCGTCCGCACATTCTGGGCTTTAACGGCTGGTCACTTATTAAATGGGAACTTGTTTGCTCCCCAGCCATTTGAGAGAATTGGAAATCAAGACACGGAAATGATGAATTCAGGAGAGGTGCATACAATATTTATGTTTTTGCCACATCAACACGCGCTGACAGGCACTACACAGCCTCCTCAGGATGAGCCAGAGAGGTCACTGGGTTCGCAACTCATGATTTCAGTGCATTTTTATTCATAAGGAGACGGATCAATCTTTAATTGAAATACCAAGAGAATATGCTGTGTGTCATTAATGCGGTAGAGTTGACCTCATTCAATTTTAGAGTGAATCATGAATGAGCAGGTTTCTTTCTCGCACTTTACTCCATCTTTAGCTATTTTGACTCAATTTGTGTTCTGACTCGAGAAAGCCTTAATTTGGAATTCATCACCCTGCTAATTGTGAAACCTTAATGGGGATAAGAATATGCAGCGTGAAAAACAGATCTTTGCTCTTGTCATGTATGATGCGATGAGATCAGCATGAGAGATTTCTGAAAGGACTAGTTTGTGACTTTATGAGCTGGACTGAACATTTCCTTTCCTGCGCACCCAGCTCTTAAGTAGGACTGTGTAGCTGTAACAAAGAAACGTCCTCACTGGGGGATTCATTAAATGCCTGTCTACCTACGTGCACCCTGCCGCTGTGAGGCTGCAGCCACACTGAGAGTTATCATGAACAGATGTAAAACTTGCAGGTCCTGCCTGTAGTGGTTTTTATCTTCTTTTTTTTCCTTCCTATGGACCCTGAAACAAATCACATATTACACAGGCTATGATAATACTTGCTGTAATATTAAAACATAACTCACTAGTTTAATACTCTGTATACTGTTCATTTTGGCACAATGCTACCTGAAACTTGTACTGTTTTAATTCTAATGTAAATCTCTTGGATTTCTTGGATTTGATACTCTCAGGTCAACACACTGGCTAAGCTCAGCTGGTATTTGCCAAGTTTGTATTTTTTTTTATTCCCAAAATTGAAGGATATTCACTTGAATTAATCAAAGGTAGCGCGATTAAGATAATTACAGCAAATTACGGACTGAACTTTCAAACTGACTGCCAACACGTTTGATAGATAAGCGCCTGAATGTCACACGGTGACCATTAGGATTCTTCGAGTACTAACCGAGATCAGAGGCGTGTTCATTTGATAATTATTCAGTGAAGTGAAGTCATAGAACTGTTCTTGCAAAATGATGATTATTCAGATAATATGTGTGATTACCAAAATGTTGCCCGTTCCCTGTGCATTGTAGAAATGATTATGCACAGTTAAATAAGTTTGCAACCAAATAAAGATAACATCAGAGGAAGTGCTTTGGAACGGATCCTAATGAAATGGAGGATATTTGGTTTCGTGAGAAGATAATTGGGTTTCCCCCTTGTGGAAATATTTGGTGATTCCTCATCTAGACACAATATTGCTGCGGAAGCAATAAAACTGTGCTGTGGTGCTGTGTATAACAATTTGCTCGTCAAAAACTGGAACAGGAGTTGGGTATTTGATGGGAGCCATTTTTCTCTTGCCACTTGGACACCATTGTGCAGATTGAACCCACTAACCTGTCAGGAGACGGATGTTGCAAGAGGAAATGGCCTGAGTGGCGACAGACGGCCAGGAATGTGAGTGGACCAAACATAGTTGTGATTGGGAACTTGATCAAAAGCAGCAGGGATGCAGTGTGGAGAGGAAGCAGCTGCTCGTGCGGGGCTGAGCAGGAGACGAGGCAACATCCCTCTTCGATAACCGGAAATGTACATCCGTGTTAGCATGGGGCCTTCGACTTGAAATGTCCCCGAGAAAGATCTGTGTGTGCTACACTTAATAAAGACTGTACATTCTTTACTAGATAAATCTATACACACCGTGGAGAGCTAAAAGACGAGTTATTTTTGTTCAGCGACTCATTAAAACATGCTTGAGGCTGTATGATTGTATCACTCAAAAATAGGCCAGCCATTGCAGCCGAGACTATAGTTGTTCAATACGATAAACTGTGGACCACAAACTCCCCCTCCTTTCACTTCTGAGGGGGATAAATTGTTTCATTTTTGCACAATTAAAGCAAGAAATGTTCAACCCATACCCTCTCAGTGGCAGTAACTCTGCAGTAACTGCCTCACCAACGGGAAGGCAACCGAACCTCCGCTCGAGCAGCGCAACCCCCTGCCCTGCTGTTTGCCAGAAGACGGTTAATGAAAGACTGTAACTCTTTTCGTAATGCTTACAGGATTTAATTTTTGGCAATAATCAAAAGTTCATTTTAGGCATACGCTCTAGAAGGAAGACAGTGTGAAGATTGTTACCCTGTTTGTGCAACAAATGAAAAACGATGGACATTTACTTTTAACGACGCTCACCAATTTGCATCTCCGACTTTATCGTCAGCGCAAATTAAAATGCAGTTTGAGAAACACACGATTCATATCTCGGGATTGACAGGACTGGGATTGTGCAGCAAGTTAACACAGGAGACATGGAGCATTGCAGCAAAGCCATTCCATAAACTATGTCTCTTGTTGACTAATGAAACATGTCAGCCATTAAGGCAACTTTCCAGTTGCCATATAAATGCCTTAATGGAAATGTGCCCATGTAAACAGTTCACAAACACACATAGCAAATAGCGCTGCTGCAGTGCTGACCTTGTCCAAATGAAGATGTAAACATATTTAAAAGTGCAGTGTGTAAGATTTTGGTCAATTTTGTCAGATTGAAAATAAGAGAAAGCAATTACGTACTGACATTTTCATGAATTTATGATCAGCTAAATATTTTTTTTAAATCCAGTTACCCTTAAATGAGACCATTAATGTATATTCACATGAGGAAGGGGGTCCTCTCTACGGGGGCTGCCATGTTTTTGCAGGGGCCCAGATGGACATAGTAAACATCTGAGTTTTAATGACAACTGAAGTCGACCATAGGTTCTCCTGCATGTGCGGGAGCGTGAGGGGGAGGTGATGGATACAACACGCAACTTCATCTCTAGATGTCACCAAATCTTAGACATGGCCCTTTAAAGTTAAATATCTAATGAAGAAAAAGTCTGTGATGGCTTTTTGTTGTTTTGTTTGTCTTTGTTACTCAGCAGAATTATGACAAAAGAACTCCACGGACGAGCATTTAACATTCAACATTTTTGTGCAATTGCATCTAATAGCAATTGCTCATTGAATCACTTAACCTTTCAATTCTATTAGTTGTATTGTTTTCCAGGAATCCATGCGTGGATGTTGACACTGAAAACAGACACATTTATTGTGCTCATATCTATGTGGGGTTCTTTTTTTCCGATTACTTTGAGCCCGACGGACGTGTTTGGATTGTTTGGCCTTGGCTCCGTCATGCACCATCCTACTTACTTCTTTTCATACCGAGCGCTATACACGGCATTTCAGTAAGGATTTCACACTCCCTTTTCATGTTCTGAAAAGAGCAAACGTGGACTTGCTGAGATCTACGCCTGTACATGTTCCTTGAAGTCAACATCATCACAGTCTGACACCACCACATGTAATCTGTGGGTTATACGTCTGCCATTGGCTGCATGTCTAACGCGGTGTTCTCCTCCCTATCTGACTGCTTTCAAAAGCCCTTTTTGCTACGTATGGGAGATATTACCACCCTTAAAGCTGCGAACCTACAATATTTACCATTGATTGTGCAATGGCACAGTTGGTGTGTGCTTTTGAGTGCTTGAGTTGTAGAGTTTTATAACAGTTTTAATGACTAATGAACTAACGCTACTTTTCAGAATCACCATTTTTGCATCTTCGCATCAAGGGTTAAGTTGACCTTTTTTTGTTTGTTTGGTTTTTTTCTCTCCTTGTTTTGATTGATCTCATTATCTATATATAATGTATACATCTATACTATACTGTTTATGTTAAAATACTCTGTCTTGGGTATTAATTTTCAGGAGGCAGAGCTGTGTATGTTCTGTGTAATATTTAGTTGAAATATATAGAACATAGGTGTGGGATTAAATAAGCATTAACTTCTTCCCATGCCTTTTCGGAGATATAAGTTGCTTGAATGTGTTCAACTTGCATTGTTTTATATGTGTCCGAATAAACTTCTTCATCGTCTTCATCATCATCATCACATGCCTAAGATTGGATGCACGCATGTAGCCTTGTGGAGATAAGACAATCTAAAAATAGCATCTGCAGTTGTCGTTATTGTACTGCCTTGTAGATAATGAGGCTGATGCTTGTCGCTCATTCTCCATCTTTGCTGTATTGTTTTAAATCGACCGCACGTCCTTTTTCAAAGAGTTGCCATTGCATTCCAGACAGGTAGTGGTCAGTCTATTCTCTTTGACTTTTCTGCAGTATATAAACGGTTGAGTCATTTCAGCTGTGGTCACATCCCTCACTGATGAGGTGGGCAGTTGACGGAGTGAGTGGGCTCTTGATAAAGCTGATTTGAAAGGCAACTGTTGTTGTCGTGTGTGTGGGACTGTGAAGGGGGAGGTTGCCCTTGTGGCCCAAGTGGGATAATAAGTGCACGCGCTCTGTGTCAGCCCTCTCTAGTATAGATGTTATTAACTGAGCGCACACTTCAAGTTGAACGCATTTACTCCACTGTAATTTGTGGAGTCAGAGTCCACCAACCTTTGGAACTCGTCTGTGAGTCATCACCCACCCAAGATCCACGCAGAGGCGTCGGCTCGAGAACATGACGGAGCACAAAGCGAGTGCTGAGTTTTGCTTCGAGGGTCTCGGTGGGTGCGGTGTGTGTTGTGACAGTCCAAGGTTCGTCATATCTTGACAAATGGAGTTGTTTACATCAGACACGGCGAACAGAGGACATGGCACCATCAAGACAGATGGCCTTCATTTTCCCACACGTTCCCTCTCATCTCCCTAATGGAGCCAGCGCGGGCTGTCGGGAGCCACGCCGAGGAGGCTTTCATTTACATCCCTGGATAAGGATCAATAACGTCTCTATTTAAGAATCAGTCATCCCTCGTCAGAATGGCTGAGCTGTGTGGGGGGGGGGGGGGGGGGGGGGGGGGGGGGGGGGGGGGGGGTGTTACAATTAATTGTGAAGTGGGTGTCAGATACGGTGACAGTTAGAGCAGTGCTTCTCAACTGGTCTGGCTTCGGGACCCACCATCAGCTCTTGATGACAAGACCTCGACCCAAATCAAGGCATATTTTTTTCGCCGTGGCCAATTAGCACTTGTATACAAACTTTGATTGTTCTCCTCTATCTGTGAAATTGAGGGTGTTCTTTAGCATTATACGGAATCATCGCCACCTACTGTAA
>JAFBJT010058895.1:38614-54611 GCA_016785325.1 Chascanopsetta lugubris | reverse complement strand
GGGAGGGGGGGGGGGGGGGGGGGGGGGGGGGGGGGGGGGGGGGGGGGGGGGGGGCTGCGACACGGTGACTTGAAAGGGGCCGGGACCTTGACCCACTTCTCCTCAGACGAGGGGCGGAGTCATCTTCAGGGGCCCGTGTGTCGTATATATACAGCTCGGAGCTGCTCACGCCATCCAGGCAGTGAAGGGGTTTAACAGTATGTGCCACATCCAGGTTAAGTTACAGGAGCAGAAACAGCCCAGTTAGCCTTTAACTGCCCCCGCCCCCGCCCCTCCCCCTCCTCCCCCCGCACCTCCACCTCCTCATCCCGGCCTCCACTCCCTTCTTTCCGCATGGCTGCAGAGGATTAGTAATTGCACAAACCTTCCTCTAATGTTTGTTCATCTTTTTTTTTCTTTTTTTTAAAATGTGGAGTTCTTTTCCAAAATGCCGCCTCGTAAATCAGTGATGTCTGGAGGAGCGAGAGTTCAAGTGGTCAGAAAGTAGAAACACGTCCTGCTCGCACAGAGCCGCCATACAACCCACCACAGGACAGGAAATGTGGGAAAAGGTGCAGTACGTAAGATTTGTAGTGGTGCGGTGGCATGTTGCAGCTGTTGCCGCTCCCCTGGCTTCAAAGCATGGAGGAGAACCTGGTTGTTATTAAAACTCCAAACCTGTTTACTTTGTCCATTCCGGGCCACTGTAAGAACATGCAGGCCCAAAATGGCCGCCTCCATGGCGAGGACCCACTCCTGATGTGACTATAAAGGGGGCTTATTTGGTGGTAAAACGAAACAAGGTTAGATCCAATGAAGTGTTCTACTGGTCTTTAAAGGTGCAGTATGTACGATTTTGGTCAAATTGCTTAATTGGCATAAGTAGTAAGACATATATTTTTTATAGCTACGTAATCAAAAGTAATTGTTTTGATGACTTTAGAATGTCGGGGCCTCTCTACGGGGGCGGCCATGTTTTGACAGCAGCCTATAATGGACAAACGAAACACTTTTCTTGAAGTTTGAACGATAACTGACGGCCTCCGTTGCTCCTCCTCCGAGCTTGTGAGTGAAGGGTGCAGTGAGATGTATTCAGCTGCCGTACGCAACTTCGACACCAGAGGTCACTGAATCCTACACGCTGGCCCTCGCTAAACCCACAGCACCTGTCCGCCTGTTCCATTTCCTGTGTGTGTGTGTGTGTGTGTGTGTGTGTGTGCGCATTATATTCCGACCTCCGAAAACCAATCACATCAAGGGTTTGAAACCCTCCCATTGTTCCCTGTCTGTCGCTCCTTCACACCTGTTGCCTGAGTTGAGCAGTGGCAGTCATGCAGCCCCCCCCCCCCCCCTCCCCCCCGGCCCCCCCCCCCCCACCCACCCCACCTTCTCCTCCTAAGCCCCTGTTTTGGGCACAGTCTCCGCGGCTGGCTGCTCCAGACTCTCCCATGGGCTTTCTTCTGTTCCCAAATACCATATGTTCCTTCATGTTGAGCACATTAATAATTTCCTGCCTGTTATCCATTGACATGGCCCTGTGTATCTTTGCCGGATGATTAATAAGCCGCGAGCGCATGAGAAATGAATGGAGCCCGAGCCGTGGCCCACAGCCTGGGAAAGAAAGGCATCAGTTCCCTTTTCTTTCTTTCTTTTCTTTTTTTTTTTGTTCTTCTTGGTGAGGGGAAAAAGCTGCTTGTCTTGAAGTCGTGCTGGCTGGAGGCCACTGAGTGAAATGTATATGGCTCTTCCTGCAGTGATAAGGAATGATATAGTCTGAGCCAATAACAGATTATAGCCGCGGGTCCAGAAGAAGACTTACACATAATATCCCCGGTGGGGTGAGGTGGGGGTGATGGTGGTGGCGGTGGGGGTGGGGGGCTTGAAACGAGGCCCGTGTTCCCTGGTTCCTCCTCATTATACACTGGAGAGCCGCTATCTAACTGTTCTCATTGTTTACTGCTGAGATGATGCAGCTGTAAGTCAGGGCTCACATCTGTATGTATGTGTGTGTGTGTGTGTGTGTGTGTGTGTGTGTGTGTGTGTGTGTGTGTGTGTGTGTGTGTGTGTGTGTGTGTGTGTGTGTGTGTGTGTGTGTGGCTGTGAGCCGTGATGAACGAGGAGCCAAACTTCAGTTAAAAGTCCATAAAGTCACTTAATCCACCATATTACCGAAATGTTTATGTATATGGTATTGGTAACGGAGCCTGCTTTAAAGGTGCAGTGTGTAAGATCTGGTCGGAATTATCTCTATTTCAATTGGCAGGACTTTGAGTTCTAGATAATTGTATGGATGCTTTTGGGGCCATTATAATTCAGCCCTTTCTATATGGTGACATCAGGGGTGGGTTGTTTCTCTGGAGACTGCCATGTTTTTAGACTACAAAGGGCATCTCAGCTTAGCAAATGGAATTCCCAGCATGCAATGTTTCAGATGATCACCACTAGAGGTCACTTTTTCTATAAAATGTTGGTAATATGAAATATATACTTTTTAAAAAAATTGTTTTTATGAGAGTATAATCTTCTGAATGATTGTATCATTGTTCTCAGTATACCTTAGTGGATCCAATTGGGAGGCCATTACGCACCGCCATGTTTATACAGTAGCCCTGAATAGACACATTTATGAGATGTCGGGTTATCAACTGCGATATGAAACTTCACCTCCGGGTGTCACTAAAAACGACACCTGGGACCTCCGAGTGCCTCCCAGTCTTCGGAGGTGTCTGGTGTTAAAAGCCGCTCCGTCGCTCGGCCGCAGGAAGTGATACATAACACAACGTGTGTTCTTCATGAACGGGCCTGTCAGCGCCTTCGCCGAGAGCCACTGTCCAAGATCCGGTCAAGTCCAAACTTGATCCCCGTGAGGACAGCGTGATCTGAGCTCCGGGCCCCCCCACCCACCCACCCCACCCACCACCCCACCCCCCCACCCCCCCCCCCTCCCCCCCCCCCCCCCCCCCCGCTTGCCCCCTCGCTCTCCCCCTGCAGCACTGTTGCAGGGGCCAGAACAAACACAGCTATTTATAAAGCGCTGCAACACGGCACAGACACACTGTGCCATTTGTGAGCGCACTTAACCGGTTCCTGGAGGAGTCCGCTGTCTCCTGTGCAGCTGTCGTTTGCCAGCAGATGATGCCTCCTCCCTCTGTCTCGGGGGGGTGGGGGTGGGTGGGTGGGTGGGTGGGGGGGGCGTCGGTCAGACTGTAACTGTGGCTCTGCAGCCTTCATGAGAAGCCTGTTACAGGTCTGCGGTTTGTTCAATTCAGTCGGAGACGTGCCGAGTGTGTGTGGGGCCTGCTGTCACCTGACCTCAGGGCCTGCTGTCACCTGACCTCAGGGCCTGCTGTCACCTGACCTCAGCCTCCCCTGCAGTTGGTCTCCACGTCAGCGTTTATGATATTTTAGATTCAATCTTGTTTAAAAAAACAACAACAAATAAACGAAACAAAAGATTTCAACTGACACTAAGCAGCGGTTCGGAGTCTAACCGCGCTGTGTCTTTGTCATGTACATCAACAGTGAGTCTGATGATGATGATGATGAGGGATCACGGGTTCTGAATCCACCGTCCAGGCCTCGGTTTCACTCATTAAGCCGTGATTTACTCTGACTTCGGTCCAAACTCTGGCTTTGTGCTTTGCCAGCACTTTTTCTTTGTCACATACATCACCGTTGAATTTTTACCAGGAGGGATCACAGGCTTTTATTCCTCACTCTCGTTAAAACCTGAAACACACCTCAGGATATATTATTCAGGCCACTGAGCCCTACTTTGCCCTGACTTCTGTCCAAAGCTTTACTTTACAGGCCCGCGTCCGACAAATTCCCCTCGACATACATCAACTCTGAATGAATATGTTGATGATTAACGACTATTTTCATAAACCTCATACTTTAGGCCGCAGGTCAGCTCATTAGGCCTCGATGTGCCCTGATTCTTATCCAAACTCTCAGCTTAGGCTCAGCCAACAGGTTTCCCCTTTGTTATATATCACTTATGAATATCATTATGGGGTTTACAGCCTTTTATTCCCACTTTCCTCTCTGACTTTCGTCCAATCTCTTGCTTCACACAAACACATCCAGCAGTTTTTCAATGCCGTACATCAACGATGAATATTATTACGTGTTTTATAAACCTCTACTTCGACACTATGAAACCTCCTTCCCACGTATCGAGGCCACACTTAAACAAACTATGGTCTTAATTGGCCCTTACGCACACATCCAACGGCTTTACGCTCCGTTTCTCTTTGTCATATATCAACAGTGAATGACATCATGTGGCCAATTAGCTCCTAGTTTGACATTCCTCCTTCTCTTAAACCACCTTCCCCGTGTATTAAGGCCACTTCTCCACACATTAGGTCTTAAATGGTCCCAAAACTCCGCTTTTACGCACCCAGATTCCACAGTCTTCACCAGCCATAGATCCATGCTCCAAACACCTTTCTACACTGTCACCTCTCCACATTCTCTGAAACCACATTCCATCACAAATGTGTTTCGTGGATGAGTGTGATTTCAACTTTTCTCCTCTCTCTTTTTTTTTGCAGCATTTAAGACTTTTACGCACGTCGCTTTACGCACCACTGGACGATTGGCACGCGTCTCAGTCGCAGCGGTGGAGGGTAAATAATGGATGCTCTACCTGCTCCAGAGTCCTTGTTCTCCTTGCTCTCCGCCCCCGGTTCCTGCGCCTGCCGGTCGTTATCGCAGCTGCCCTGATCCAGCCGCGCGTCGGTGCTGGAGCAGCAGTAGCGCAGCTCGCACTTCCCGCAGCAGATGATCGCGTCGTCCCCGTCGATCTTCTCCGGGCACTGGAAGCCCTCCTTCCACGCGCCCTGCGAGTCCTGCCAGCCGTGGCAGTACTCGCCGCTCGCCTTCACGTCGATGATGACCAACAGCAGCGTCACGATCACGGTGACAGACGCCGGGAACCCTCCGCCCCACATCCTCCACCGCCGGGTGGCCCGCGGCCGCACGCTGGGGCGCTGGGAAGAGCCGGCGAGGCGCTCGCTCCTGCCGCGGCGGGGGGAGGTGGTGGCGACGCTAAGTGCGATGGAGGGAGCCGAGGAGGAGACGCTGTCATTTGTTAGAGGGGGATCCTGTGCGTAATTCACATCCAACGTCTCCCAAAAAAAAGTGACTTTGCAAGCGCGGGTTACGATCCAACAACCCTCTGAGATGTGTAATCGAAGAGCGAGGGGGTGGGGGGGGGGGGGGGCGTAGAAAAAAAAAAGTTCCCGTAAAGTTTATAGAATCCCAGGTGAGCGGCGGTAAATCCTCCTCTGGCGGACTAATGGATCTCCCCTGACGCTCCGCCACGGACGCGGCTCATGTCTCCTCCTGCCTCTGCTTTAAATGACTTCCCACGGGGACGCGGAGTCACAGACACATGCAGCCCGATCCATGTGCGCACAGCTGCGGTCACTGCTGCTGCGGAGCCCTCGGCCTCAGCTGCCTCTGCTGCTGCTGCTGCTGCTGCTGCTCCGTGCGTAAAGACGAGCTCTCCAGCTGCTGCATCGCCGTGCGTCAGGAGTCAGTGTGCAGTGTGTGTGTGTGTGTGTGTGTGTGTGTGCCAGTCCAGTCAGACCAGAGGGAAGCGCACAGGTTTTACAGGAGAGGGGCGGGTTAAAGAAATGACATGTTCTAAACACACCTCTAACACACCACAGGACCTTTAGGGTGACCTGTGTCAAGTTACACTGATTAGCACACTACTTCCGGTTTGAACTTTGTCACCAATGTGAACTTTATGACGAATTAAAATCTATTTATGAACTGCAAAACAGAATGCATCTTTTGTATTTCATTGACATTTGTAACTCTTACTTACTTAGTCGTACTTTTATTTTGTAGTTATGTGACTTTATTTATGCTCATATCATTGTCAATTAACAGCTTCTTTCGTTCAACACTAGTGTTATTGAGCGACTGTCCTTGGCAGGAGATTTGCATGGTCACACTGCCACCTAGTGGTGAGCAATTCAGCCGCAGCACAATTTGATGATATATCTTTTTTGTAATTTCAAAGCCTTTTGTGATATATTTGCGTGTACACAAATGTATGGTTATCATTTCTAATAGTGTTATCGCTAACACGAACCATTTGCGTTACGTTATGTTTTGTTTAGCTTCCTCCGTCACTTCCTGCTCGCCGTCAGTTCCTTATTTCCCGTCATGCTTCACTGTGAAGCGGCGTCCATGGCAACGGCACAGGAAGTGGCGCGCAACACTTGAAAAACTGTCACAGCACCCGGACGCGGTTTTCAACTTCGACGACCACGGACCTAAAGTGAAAGAGAGGTAAACAACCCGAGACACTTCCGCTGTAACACACCGTGGCTCCCCCTCCGTTAACGTAAGTACACTTTCTCTAACTAACAATATACGCATATAAACAGTTAAGTCAACGTAAAGCAAAGCTATGCGTTAGCTTAACTGCTAATGATGTTTACGTGTCGTTAATGGGCAACAAAGCTAAACTCGGACCTAGCTTAACTTGCCATTCATTTCACTGGAGGTTCAAACGTGTGTCGTTTGTTAATGCCTCACCAAAACAACCCTGCACTTCTCTGCAGTCACGTGTTCGTTCCCCTTGTGTGTGACACAGATGTCGTTCGTGAGAGGGGGTCGACCACAACAACACAACAAAGGGAAGAAGCCTGCTCGTCCGAAGAAGGCGGCAGGTGCTAAAAAAGAGTGGGTGGTGAGTCATTAACCAATGAACTAGCTTTCAGTCAAGAACGCCATTTTGTAGATACACTCACAAACTGTCGAATAGTTAAAAATGATGCTAGATATTTAAGAACAGCATCTTTATTTCCATTTGCACGTAGCACAGTATTTATGTGTTATGCTCTATGTTTATTTCAGAGCACTGTCAATGACCTGTCGGTGCACAAGCTGACCCCTGCGGAGCTGGTAGGCTGTCAGGCCGTCAAGATTCGCGTAACCTCTTGCAGCAAGTAGCCTTTCATTGAAATCCACGCTATTGTCTTTATTCTACGCTATTCCAGAATCACCGTCATGAGATGCACAAGTCCCACAACAAAGTAGCGGCTCAGTGGGAGCTGAGAGAGAAGGCTCTGAAGCGCCGCCTCAGATACGCCGGGAGTCCTGCTCCTCTGGACAAGGCCAGTCTGAGCATCATCAGGGAGGTGTGTCACTTTAATTGACCTTTTAACCCTTTGAAGAATCGCTAGGCATTGAAATCCTCACACCAGCTCTTCCTCTGTAGGTTTTCTCCGACCAGCTGCTGCTGCAGGATGTGCTGACTCGCTCCGACCGAGCGCTGGCTGTGGTCAAGGACCTGTTTGGGGATGCTCCTCGCAGACAGACAGGTAACAGGTGCTCAGTATTTCAGAAGGTGAAGTGTCAACACTTGTTGTATTTCCATGCATTGAATGCTGTTTGTTTTTCGACAGGGCATCCCAGTGTGACAATGGCTCCAAACTGTGACTCCGTTTCAGATCTGCCGGTTCTCCAGAGACCAGAACCTCCAACTCAGTTATCGCTTCTCAGCCAATCTATGATGGACCAGGAGGTTAGTAGAAATGATGCAATTGAATTTTACATTATGTCATCACCATCTTTCATTCGCCACTGTATTTATAAAAAAAAAAAAATCCTCATAAGTTAATTTGAATCTAGATTTACATTTTGACACGTACTTGCATGTTTCATTCCAGGCTCTGAATGAACTGCACACGTCAGAGGAAGACCACAGTGATGAAGATCCAGACTATCATGTCGTCAGAAGGTACTAAAGGCTTCAGAAATATGACATTACAGCCTTTACATTCTGTCTACATGACCCAGTCCTGCCTGATACTTTTCTTTTCAGGGCCAACGTGAGAAAAACAAAGTCTCGTGGTGGAGTGATCCAGCAGCAGAAAGGTCAGCATCATATTCCTGACCAGGGACATGGAGACAACATTCCTGTAACACCCTGCACTTCAGGAGCAGCACCAGACCAAAATGGTGAGATCATATGACCATTAAGCCTCGATTCTGGGAATTTGTGTCAGAGATTTTTTTTAGAGTGAAGATTAAACAAGTCTGATAAAAAAGTCGAAGTACACAGGTTCACATTTCCTGTTTGGGTAGAATCCACGTGCAGCTGACTGCTGTTCCTGTTTCTGTGCCTTCAGTTGAAAGCACTCGGTCCCTTAATTAAAGCGTTTATTGTGTCTCTGATTCAAAGCATCAAAGGCCTTTGTGATGCGGAGGGATTTCACCGCAGTGCTGCACAGGGCCATCGTACATGTATATGTTTGCAGTCAGCCAGCAATGACTTCTGCAGTACATTCAGCCTTGTTCCCCTTTCGCTCAGCTCTCAACGCCACAGTGGCTGTGAAGCGCCTCCAGGGCCGACCACCGGGGGGCCTCCAAACCAAGGAGGAGCCGTTCGTCCTGGTTTCTCAGGTCCTGAATCCTGGCATACCTTACAGCAAGTCAGGTGACGTCCGGTTGCAGTTTCTAGATGAATGTTTCACTGTGAATAAAATGCAGTCATTTTATAAAGAAAGAAAAATGTCTCTGTCTGTGCTCTGCAGGAAAGAGCCGGATCGAACGGACCAGGAAGTGCAATTCTCAGAGTTCAGAACTGAATGGCTCCTCTGTCGCGTCTCTCAGTGGAGACCAGTCCAGCCTGGGGCTTCTCCAGTCCATGCTGGGTCAGGTGGAGGCCGACCTGGACTCTATGAGTCCTGACGCAGAACCTGAGTCAGCGCAGAGTCCAAACCAGCACAGGAGACACGGACTCACTGGGTTCTCTGTTGCACTCATCAGCACAATCGGACGTTTGGTGCACAAACTCAAACAGGTAGAACAGGATGACTGATGCAGTTTGACTGAATCTGCACATTTTTGCAGTCTCACGCAACAATAACAACCTTCCTCTTAGATGGATGAGAAAGTTCATACAGAGGCTGAGTGGAGGAGAAAAGTGGAGGCGGAGCTTAGAGAGCAGCGTGGTCTGATTGATGCTCTCACTGCCGAGAGCATGTCCCTGAGAGAGATGGCCGCCGCCCTACAGGTGAGACGAAGCCCACCTCAACTTCGAGTTTACAAACCGGATTCCAGCTGCACGTGGTTTGGCATGTCATCGTCGTGTCCTCTCAGGCAGGGCTGCAGCAGCGGACCACAGAGGTGGAGCAGAAGTTGGACTCGGTGGTGTTGCTGATGGGGGGCCTCGGGCTCCTGGAACCACACACTGACCCACCCCAAGAGGCTGGTGTGAGAACTGCAGGTAAGTGCAGTGTGCATGGGTTTGGGCGCATGCATATATTTCTATTTTGTGAGAGTACAAGATTGGTCTGGTATGCAGTATTTTTCAGGTTGTGTCAAAGTTGGCTCCTCCCCCTGCCCCACAACACCAGATCACAATATGCACCGCAAGCTACACTATTGTGGGACTTAACTAGGCAAACCACCAGCGTTTACCTGTCTGAACATTGCTGTCTACAAATCTCTAAACAAAATGAGGAATTGCAAACGACTATCAAATTACTTTTGTTTGGGTGGGTCCATTGTATTCTCAGGAAAAAATTTCATAATCTCCCTTTAATAATCTGTTATTTTACGCCTTTACAGTGTGTCAGTCTGCACCTGTTCCTGAACAAATACCCGCATCAGCTTCCTCTGCCTTCCTGCTCTCACCTCCTCAGCAGAGACACAACTGGCAACACAGTCCTGGTAACTGTCTCATTCCCGTCTGACTCCCCCTGTTACCCATAATGCATCATGCCCTCCTTCTCACTCTTCCTCCTCTCTCGTCAGTGGCACATCAACAGCTCCCTCTGGTGGACAGTGTCAGCTCCCAGTCCCAGTCCTCAGCCTCCAGCCTCCCCAGCTTCCCTTCCACTTCCTCTCTCTCACTGCCGTCCCCCGACCCCCCCGGCCCACAGCGCTCCCCGGAGGCCGTGTTGGCCGAGATTGCCGAGCTGAGCCGACAGAACGAGCTCATCAAGGCTCAGCTGAACCAGGCTAAGGTTCTGTGCTCGGGGGGGTCGCCTGACAGTGGCGGCGGCGGCGGTGGCGGCGGCGGCGGCGAGCAGAGGAGGCAGAGCTCCAGGAGCAGCGGCAGGATTACACCTCAGAGTGTCGGAGAGGGGAGGTCGTCGGGGTCCAGCGGCTCACGGAGGCAGAGCTCAAACAGCCAGGTCACTGATGGACACAAGGTGACTCGTGAGGTGAGGGTGAAAAGACACTTTCACAGATTGGAACCAATACAGTTTTCCTCGGAGCGATCACCCACATCTCATCCCTCTCGCCTAGGCAACAACTTCAAAGACCCCCAGCGTGAGCAGCGTCGAACAGCGCCTCCTGGAGCTGAACAGGCAGAGTGCAGCGGCCCGAGGTCGACTGCTGGAGCTGATTGAGCAGCAGAAAAACACCGTTTCCTCCGGTGTGTCTCCGTCTGCCTCCCCCATCCCACCGTCGGCCCTGAGTCCTCTGACAGCAGGTACAGCACGTCGCTCTCACACGTCTCTGTTCCTCTGACTGGCCCTGAAACTCTTTTGTTATTGTCTCCGTCTCAGCTAGAGGGGGACGTCCACATGTGACTGAGCCGCCACCTGATCGGGAGAGTCTGTCTCAGGCTGGAAGCAGCAGCAGCAGCAGCAGTGGTGCTGATAAACGGTGAGTAGCTCAGATGTGGAAATGAGTTCTCCATTTGTTTTTTTTTGTGGTTCTGGATCCTTGTTGCAGCTCACAGGGGAGCAGCCTCCGATTCAGTCAGACCGTCTCGTGTCTACTTTGGACGGAGCACACAGACACTCCTGAAGACGCAGAGTGAAATGTTATATCGTATGGATTGAAGTGAAATGACGAGTGTGGTTTATAAGTGCAGAGCTGCTCTGCGCATTAAACATCCTCGTGTTTCTCTGCTGCAGATTCTCCACCCCTGACGTGTCGTCTCACAGATTTGAAGGAGAAACCAGAGACGGCAGAGCACAGGTGCGCGCACATGCTCAGTGGATTACACGCTTGTTGTGTCCAAGTTTCACTCAAGTGTTATTTGAATCTCGGTGGTATTTTCCCTTTTCTCCCACAGACGGAGAAGCAGAGCGAGAGATACGCCTGGTTTTCTTTGTCCGCTCATGTCAGATGATTCAGCGTGAAATCCGAGGATATTTTATGAAACCCTAACCTCTATTGTTTTGTCTATGCATTTTAATGACTGATTAAATTAACCGATTTTAATTTAACACTTTTCCATTGAACCTTTTGTGTTTTTTGTCTTTGTATCATTCGCTATAATAAAAAAATTGGATAGTATAACAAAGTATAACCATGCCTCAGCCATGAGCTTTAGCCTTTACTTCTAATTTAATGCTGAATATTAAAGTCATACTTTAATTGATTAAATATATCACAATTCTTGTAAAAGCATATACTGTTATGTAGTGGATTTATTGTGTCGTTGGAACTGATCAGTTTCCAAGTGCATCATGTGTCAACAATGAAGCTAGAGATTTCATTCAGGTAAGATTCATTCATTTATTAATCTGTGTAAATCAGTCTCTGTTTGGATACTGTGCTTGTGCAAATTTGCTGTGTGTGTGTGTGTGTGTGTGTGTGTGTTGAGTGTATAAAAGCCAGTGAGAGGAGTACCTCTTTGTTTTGTCCTCCTCTCTGTGGCCGCAGCCTAAGTATGGCTTTTGTATCTATTTACAGAACAGAAAACACAATGCATTCACACAAACATTTGTTTTTGTCTGACTTGTTCGTGTTTGATGTCTGTTTATCTTGCTGTTTACTCTTTTTCTGCATTTTCAGTTTATAACTTTTGAATCAGAATCGAATGTGTTTACTTCAGTATTTAGTATAAAGATGTTACTCTGAATCACCCGCAATATCCCTTTACTGTTGATATGATTAATTGTTGCTCATATCACTCACATGATGCAGTTTTAAAACCTCATATATTCATGTGTTTACAGGTGAATGGGTTGAATAGGCGTTCACAGTCTGTGGAAACCTGCAGTCATCCATTCACAAGACCAGGGTGAGTCCACCTCTTTCTCTTTCATCCATCATTATCACTCAGTGACCTCTTGAAAATATGAACTTATATGGACTATCAATTAAAACAGAGTTATACTGAGGGACATTGGAACTTGACGTATGATACAAGTGACATTTCTATGACTGTGTATACAAAAGGCAGAACGGTTGTGTTTAACGTGACTCTGATGTACAGGTTTACCTAATAAACCAAAAAAAGGTAAACCTAGTACCTATAGATGATCATTTCTGATCTAATAATAACATTGTTTTAATTTAATAAGGATTTTTGTAAACATCATTTCAGGAAATGTCTGGTCAGACTGAAGCGAAATATGGAACAGAGCTCCACCTGGAACAGGATACTCCAATTTCACGGTAACCACAAACAACACATGCACCTTTTTAGAAGAACATGGTGTAGTATTTAGTGACATGCAGTGGTAGAGTTGCATGTTGCAGCTGAATACCGTACACTTACCCCTTCCCCGGTTATACTTGTAACTGTCAATATCCATTTGAACTGAAAATGTATTTGTCTCTCCTATAAAAACATGGTGGGGGAACATGGCAGCCTCCTTAGAGGGAAGCCATTTGTGGTGTATATCAATATGATTATAATATAATCATCTAAATCTTACAAACTGGACCTTTAACTGCACTTTGTTCGGCTTCGCCCATTCACCGCCTCCTCCTCCTCCTTGTGAGCCTCTTTATCACCTGAATCAAAAAGTCATAGCTAAGTGGTTGTAAGTTTGGTGGCTCACTCTTCAGGTGGTGTTTGCTGTGGGTTTAAGGTTTACGGGGGGGGGGGGGGGGGGGGGGGGTAGATGGTGGAGGAGTGAGGGGCACTTGAGCGCTGCAGTCAGTCAGGAGAGCTGTGTGGAAATCAAAAGGAGTAAATATCACAGATAATCACAGTGCGGGGGCATAAAGAGCCCCGGGATGGCCGTCGCAAACTTGGAGTCAGAGGTCACCGTGGAGATGCGGGGGGAGGCGGGCGGGGCTTATTGTGCCCGGGCCGGCTGGGTGAAGGACGGGGTGAATGGGGATTAACCCCACCCTGGTGCCTCTCAATGCCCCCACCCCCGGGGTCTGAGGAAGGTTCCCATGTGACCGCACGCCACCCCCCCCACCCCACCCCCACCCCCACTACCACCTTAATGTGGGCCTCATTACACAACTCCTATATATTCATACACATATATTCGTGCTACAAGCCATAGTGATGGGATGGAAGCATAGTGAGGGGAATGAGGAGTGGATCAGACTGCATAGAGGGGACAGGAGTATGTTGAAGACACACACACACACACACACACACACACACACACAATGACAGGGTGATGGGGGGGGGGGGTTGTACTTTTCATTCCCCATTTAAATCTGCCCCCACTTCACCTCAGTGAAGGAGGCTGAAGTCACGCAGAAAACACACGCTAAAGCTGCCTTGAACACACACACACACACACACACACACACACACACACACACACACACACACACACACACTAAGAGCTTGTACTGTCACTGTTGACAGCATCTACACTGACAACCTCATTGTCTGATTGTCATCAAGAGTCAGAGGAGATACAAGCAGGAACTAGTTCATTCTGAGAAAGAGAAATGATTACATTTTTCTATTTGAACCATTTCAATATGTGTCTGAAGGAAGAATGGCATGGAATGTATGTATTATAGAATATACATTTTGACCCGCAGCATTGTGAACATTAAGTGTTGTGTTCAGGATTGCTGTTGATGAATGTAGATGGGATTTATTGATCTCTAGAGGTGAGGTTTCATTGTGGGTCACTGTAAAGACACATTGGTGCAACAATGGTGACTTCGTCCTGATGTAGAAATAAAGAACTCATTCCAGGGTCATGAAAACAACAAGTAAGACAGTCATTGCGATCAGCAGTATGATTACTTTTATTCCATGTGTGTGAATGGAAATGGCAATAATAACATCTAAGTCCTCACTGGATCTGTAAGTCCCTTCAGTTTGTTGAAATTCAAATATTGCAGTGGCATAATGTTACCACTAGAAGGCGATGTTGTCGTGCTGCCGGGCCCCAGTTTTGGTTTGGCGCTTGGGGAGTTTATGTTGAACTATTTCCCAAGTTCTTCTCGTTGGTTTTTCCATAAGATTTTATTAGTTTTTCTAACAACAGTGGGGGAAAATAGCAAAAACATGACAGAGCTGACACCAAAACCAACAACATAAAACTGTTTTTAAAGACAAAAATGTAGCACTGCGGCAGAGCACAGCACAGCACACAACATGCAGACATGCCCACCAGCCACTGCCCCCCCGCCCCCCCCGCTTTCTACATGGGACTGATGGACAAATAGAAGCATTCAACTCAGGTGGGGCTTTATCAACAAACTGTAGACGCACTATTCTATGTTAATTTCCTTACAACTGTTCCACAGGTTGTGGCATGAATGTGGTATGACATGTGCATGACCATGTCCTGGTGTGTGTGTGTGTGTGTGTGTGTGTCTGGCATGGTGTGCGTAGGAGTGGACTGCACAGCTGTGCGAGGGTCTGATCTGAAGCAGGCTTTTGCTTGCTGTGAAAATATTATTGCAAGTGTTTATTATTGCTTCAGTGTGAAACAGTGGGAGTGTTGTGTGCGCTGCACGGGCTGGTGGAGTGTGGAGTGGATATGTGTGTATGAGGGGATAGTGGTAGTGGGTACATGTGTGTGTGGTGGAGGGCGGGGGGGGGGTACTCTCCTTTCCCTCCTCCTCCTCCTCCTCCTCTGTTTCCCACCGGCCAGCCCCCAGCCCGTGGCCCATTGCACCCTGGGTAATGGGGAGGCCTATTGGAGTTGATTAGTTCCGGCTGGATCCCAGATAGAGTTCTGACAGGCAGGAGAAACGAGCTCTCAGCGTGACCCCCCTCTACCCCCACACACCCCTGTCTCAGGCACAATGGGCAAAGCAGGGGAAGGGCTTTTTAAACAACTGCAGCTTTGCTCTATACTACATGAACTCCCCCGCACCCCCCCCCCCCCCCACCCCACCACCACCCCCCCCAGCTCCAAAAACGGGGCTATTATTACTACAAAAACCACATTACACTGCTGCACAAACACAACCATTACTACTACTACTACCACTACTACTGCTACTACTACTACTACTACCACTACTACTGCTACTACTACTACTACCACTACTACTGCTACCACTACCATTACTACTACCACTACTACTACTAGTACTCCTACTACTACTACTGCTGCCTTCCACACGTGTGAGACGGGCATCAGCTTCTCAAACTCTTCACAAACAACCCCAGCAAATTATTCCACATCTCTTTTCAAGGTTTTCTGATGATATATCATTTTTATTGTTAGATCATTTTTCACGACATCGAATGCAGCTTGTGCTCACAAGAGCATTCCAATCGTTATTCAAAGCAACAAACACAACGAATAACAAAGTCTTGATTAGAGAGGCACTGATGAATCAGCTGTTACCTGTTTAATGCAATAGTTGGCAATGAATCTGGTGACTGGTGAATCAGGCCTGTTTTTAAAAATATATCCTGGGGTGGAGCAGTAAATACACCACTCACTGTAACAGACAATAAGAAAACACAATATTTTTCCTTTTTGCTTTTGATGTGATCGTCCAGAATATCGTAAAATCGTAAAATCATCTGCAAACGAATCATCAAAATAGCGGTTCATGTACAAGAACAGCCGAAGCTTTAATAGTCCTCAAACTGTTGACTTTGTCCATTCTGAGCTACTGTGAAAACATGATGGTGCAACATGGCCGCCTCTGTAGAGCCCCCCGCCCCCCCATGACTCATGCAAGGAAAACAATTTGATTGTCCTCTAATAGAACATTGTTATGACTGATGGACTCAATCTCTGTTGCTCTACTTTTTAAAACGTTAAAACGATAAGAATCAGTGTTGCACATAGCCTGTGTGTGTGTGTGTGTGTGTGTGTGTGTGTGTGTGAAGGTGAATGCTACA
>JAFBJT010058895.1:3640-16140 GCA_016785325.1 Chascanopsetta lugubris | reverse complement strand
CAGGCCTGGCCTCTGAACTACAGAGGGTCCATGTGCAGTTTATAGGGTTGAGATTTGAAAGGTGTTTTCGTTCGGAAGTGCTGAGTCATTCAAAGGGTTTCAACATCAACCTGTGACCGACTGACCTTTGACCTCCCATGAGAAGGCTTTTACTGCGGTCCACACATTTACGAGCTGGGCCGTCAATCAATTACAACCCGTTCGATCACCTTCGGCTGCTCCCGTTGCCACGGCGACCGGGATCTCTCACGTTACCTGCGATGAGCGGCTTCAGAGTTCCGGTGACCGGTTTCCCTTTGCCGATCGGAGCGTTGACGAAGTCCAGGAAGTCGGCGTCGGGGTGACAGGCGTACAGATTGGCTGCTTTACAGGTGTCGATCACGGAGCCGCCGCCCACCGCCACAAACACGTCAAACGAGTTGTTTTTGGCAAATGAGATGGCGTCTTTGAAACTGAAAAGAAAACATCGACTCATTCGTGACCTGATGATGTCAGACCTTGGACGTCTCCATGGAGACCAGGCGACCAATCGCAGAGCGGACGGTACCTGCTGTCGGTCGGCTCCACGCGCACGTTGTCGTACACTTTGTAATTGACTCCGTGTTTCACCAGCGATTCTAGGACCGCCTTCACCGGCGGGAGGCGGGACAAGTTCCTGTCCGTCATCAGACAAACGTTCCGAGCTCCGAGGTTCTGAAGGTCCTGCGGGAGAGCCGGGCACAGCGGTCAGATGTGTTAGTATTGCCGAGTCACAAAAGTGAACGCATTGATCATCGTGACCGATGAGAACCAGTCGGGATGAAAATGAATCGACCAATCAGAGGCCTGGAGAATCCGGAAGTGACTTTTTGTGTTAATTGTGCCTTTAATCTTTAACCACATGAAGATGAAGACGTTTGTTACCATGCCGATCTCTCGACTGACACCTTCACCGTATCGGATGTTGGAGCTCGCCATCTGGTGGAGAAACAACCACATGACAGTGGAGTCCACATATAGTGATTCAAATAAATGATGTCATGAATTAGAAATCATCTTCACGGATCACGGCCACAGACGCTAAAATATTCAAAAGGTTTGATCTGATGTTTGTTTCTTTGATTTTTTCTTCTTTACCTCGAAGGCGTAGTCTGTTTTTCGGACGGTGCACGACGCCGCTCCGCCACCTGCTGGACAAACTCTGTTAATGCTACAACATCTGCTGAGGTCACTGATCACAGTCAACCATGGAATTATGGGATGAGATGATGAAATCAGACTCCACCCACAATGACATGATGATGATGATGATGATGATGGTGGTGTGTGTGTGTGTGTGTGTGTGTGTGTGTGTGTGTGTGTGTGTGTGTGTGTGTGTGTGTGTGTGTGTGTGTGTGTGTGTGTGTGTGTGTACCTTGATGGAATGTGTTGGAGTGAGCAGGACATCTGCACCTGTTACAAATTAAATGTACAAGTGTTGACATATGTTTATTATGACCAGACCAGGTCCACATGAGACCAGGTCCACATGAGACCAGACAACATGAGACCAGGTCCACATGAGACCAGGTCCACATGAGACCAGGTCCACATGAGACCAGACAACATGAGACCAGGTCCACATGAGACCAGACATCATGAGACCAGGTCCACATGAGACCAGACAACATGAGACCAGGTCCACATGAGACCAGACATCATGAGACCATGTCCACGTGAGACCAGACAACATGAGACCAGGTCCACATGAGACCAGACAACATGAGACCAGGTCCACATGAGACCAGACAACATGAGACCAGGTCCACATGAGACCGGGTCCACATGAGACCAGACAACATGAGACCAGGTCCACATGAGACCAGGTCTACATGAGACCAGACAACATGAGACCAGACAACATGAGACCAGGTCCACATGAGACCAGACATCATGAGACCAGGTCCACGTGAGACCAGACAACATGAGACCAGGTCCACATGAGACCAGGTCCACATGAGACCAGACAACATGAGACCGGGTCCACATGAGACCAGGTCCACATGAGACCAGACAACATGAGACCAGGTCCACATGAGACCAAACAACATGAGACCAGGTCCACATGAGACCAGACAACATGAGACCAAACAACATGAGACCAAACAACATGAGACCAGGTCCACATGAGACCAAACAACATGAGACCAGGTCCACATGAGACCAGGTCCACATGAGACCAAACAACATGAGACCAGTGTTGACATATGTTTATTATGACCAGACCAGGTCCACATGAGACCAGGTCCACATGAGACCAAACAACATGAGACCAGGTCCACATGAGACCAGACAACATGAGACCAGGTCCAGTTAGACCAGATGTTGCGTAACTGACACGTGTTGGATGTTGTTGGTATAGAAACATGAAAAGTTGAGAAGTCACGTGCTGCACAACAAACGTCCGTGACGTCACTGCTGTAACTTTGTATCAAACTTACGCTGCGCGCTCGAGCTGCCGCAGCAGGTGAACGACCCGGTCTCTACCCGCCATGACGATCCTCCAAGATCCTGGACCTGGACTGACCCTCACCGGAACTTACCGAGACACCAACAGTGACGTCAAGGTAGCGGCAGCATCGCAGGCACTGCTTCCGTTCTGTATTTTCAAAATAAATGTCCATCTTACTGTGGGACAGGACCTTTCTTCATATGGTGACGTCATTGGGACATTTGAACTGTCCTCTCAACAATGAAAAATTCAGGTTAATATTTATATGAATTATATTTGATTGATATTCATGATAATAACTTGTTTCTAAGCACATGAAATGGATTTGAATAAAAAACATGATTTTAAAAACATGTGACGTCATCAACATATTATGTAAATAAATCATAGATGTTTGTGTGTGTGTGTTGTATCACTGTGTGTGTGTGTGTGTGTGTGTGGTGTGTGTTTAACCAGTTGTTTTTGCTCCACCCCCTCAGGTTGTATAGTTGTGTAGACATGAAGCTGTGTGTGTTGTGGCACGTGGTGATTCTGACCTCGCTGACCTTGGCCCCGCCCACCACCTCCTCCCCCTGCAGCCTAACTTTGTCCACCAGGGGGAGCAGTTCTCTCTGCAGCTGGGGGAGGCTCCTCCTCCTCCTCAGTGAAGGGGGCGGTGCTGCAGCTCACTCAGCGCCCCCTGCGGGGGGTGGGGGGGGGGGCAGTGAGCCCCCCCTCTCTCTGGACCTGACGTTCCACCTGCTCAGGGAGGTTCTGCAGTTGGCCCGGGACGAACATCTGGCTCAGCAGGTCCAACAGAACCGCAGGATCATGGACGCCTTCGGAAAATAAACACAACAAACATCAGCTGATGTTTGTTTACTGAGAATGTGGATGTTGATCTATCAAACATCTGGATTGTTTGTTGTTATTGTCAAATGTTTTAGAATAAAAAGGTTCATCTCTGACATGTGATGGTGATGATGATGATGATGATGGTGATGATGATGATGTCATCGGACCACTGAGACAAAGTCACACAAACCAAGTTTGATTGAAAACAGAAAAAATCAGTCAAACTTTATTGGACAGAATCAGTCCAACAACATGTGATGTCATCAGAGAGGGGGCATGAACACGCGACGTTATTTCTGGTTGAGCCAACTGAAGGAGAAGACGTGTCTCGGTGGGTCTCTGTCGTCAGACTCGCTCTGATCAGACTGAACCTGCAGGAATCAATCAGTCAGTCAATCAATCAATCAATCAATCAATCAGTTCAGGGGGCTGAGGATGATTGTACCTGAGGAGCTGGGCTGGTGGAGGTGAAGGGCAGAGTGGAAGACGGGGAGGCGGGGCTTCTTGTTTGTGACGTGATGGTGGTCTCTGATGGTCGCTGAGGGGGCGGGGCTGAGAGATGAACAGGTGACACAGGAGGCGGCTGATTGGCTGCAGCGGCTGCAGGTACAGCATGAGGCTGTGACTCTGCTCGACTTCCTGACTTCGTTCTGAGCTCCGCCTCCTCTTCGACTTCTTCATCATCGTAATCAACGTCCTCGTCAGCTGAATGGAGGCTCAAAGTTAGCGACATGCTAACGCTACAGCTGCATCATTCAAACTTATTAGCATGTTAGCACTTAGCATCCAGGAGTTGTAGCATGTTCAGACACGATGACATCATCACTGGCACACTCACACTCACACACACACACACACACACACACACCTCTGATGAAGTCGATGGTGGTCAGTGCTCGTCTCTGTCGTATGAAATTGGCTTTGAAGTGTTCCATGCTCTCGTAGCCGTGTTGAAGTGTTTCCAGGTGAGACATGTTGGTTCCCTCCATGATCCTGATCAATAAATAAATAATCAATATTTGTTATTTAGATGGTTTAACCTTCATGTCAGCAGGTAGATCAGCTGACAACTGGTTCATGTTTCATGGCAGATACACAACAACAGTGAGGACTTAAAGAATCACAACAACAACACAACATCTACACAACTCAACAACGACACACCGACACAGTGAACACAAAGAGGTGTGACCTGGTGTCAGTGAAGAACCAGGTGAGACTCACCTGTGCAGCAGAGATCTGGACGTCTGTCAAACACACATCAAACAGGTTATTGATGATTTTCTGATTTCAGAAGATTTGATGTCATTTTCCCGCCAAAATCAAAGTTCGTTGTAAAGGAGAAAAAAAACAAAGCCAGTCTCACCTGCAGGAAGACGGCCATCTCAGACTGGTCCAGGCTCTGGATGGCGTTCTCCAGCAGCTTGGCGGCGGCGTCCAGGTGCTGAGCGTAGCGCCCCCTCAGGCTGCGGATGTAGTCCAGCTTCTCTTCCTGTTCACTGTTTATCTTCTGACTCATCTCACCTTTCTTCTCCTCCAGGAGAGCGAACAGGTGATCAAACGTCTCGCACACCTTCGACTTCTGTCTGCTGCCGTTCTCCTGACAACATCCGAGTGTGAAGGACAGGTGTGAATGACAGGTGTGAATGTGACAGGTGTGAGTGACAGGTGTGAATGACAGGTGTGAATGTGACAGGTGTGAATGACAGGTGTGAATGACAGGTGTGAACGACAGGTGTGAACGACAGGTGTGAATGGGACAGGTGTGAGTGACAGGTGTGAATGACAGGTGTGAATGGGACAGGTGGACTCACATTAACAGCTCTGCATGTTTCCTCCAGGTGACTGATGATCGCCTGAATCCTCTCATTGTTTCCAACAAGCATGGAGATACAGTCAGTTAGCTCCGCCTACACACACACACACACTTCAGTGGTTGTGTTACTGTGTGTGTGTGTGTGTGTGTGTGTGTGTGTACCTTCTGTGCAGTGAAGACAGTGTCGAGTGGAGCCACCTCACAGTCTTTGTGGACTCCGAACACCTTGCAGAGTGAACAGGTGGGGGCGCTGCAGGTCACACAGTAGATGTTGATCTTCTCGTCCTCGTGGACGACGCACATCGGCTGCTCCACCTTCACCTCAGACGATGGTTTGCTGGGACACAAAGTAATAGATTACATCAATACTTATGCTAAAGTCTCCGCTGATCGATACCCAGCGATGAAGTGTGTGTCACCTGCTGCTGCCCTGTTTGTACATGTCGATGATGTTCTCCACCAGCAGGTTGCGCTGCAGTCCGTAAACTCCGTGTCGGTCCAGGACCACCTCATGTCGACAGGACGGGCAGCGGAAACGACCACCAGATGTCACCGTGGAGCCGCTCCGTGTTGACAGGTAGGGATTGGATGCCTGCAGGAGGCGGGGCCAAGCACAGGTTCAGAGGTTCAGCAAACTTTGTTGATCTATGCTCCACGCCACGACAGACTTTCAAAATAAAAGCTGCTGAGCTGACTGTGATCACTTCTTGTTCCCTTTCACATTCAAATCACACGTACTGATGATGTCATCACGTGTTTTGGAAAGGCACACGTTCAAACACACTGACTCACCTGGAAGACGTCGTTAGCACACTTGCGGCAGAGGTTGTGTTGACAGGGCAGGATGACGACCGGCTTCGTAAACATCTCCAGACAGATGGGGCAGATCAGCTGCTTCTCCAGGCTCTCCATGATGCCCCGCCTCCGGGGGTAGACACCCAGCCACCAGGGGGAGACACCCAGCCACCAAGGGGAGGATCAATGGTGTTATGGATCTGTGTTGTCAGTCTGTACTGTTGCGTGTCGTGTTGCGTGTCTGTAGTGTTGCGTGTCTGTAGTGTTGCGTGTCTGTTGTGTTGTGCGCCGTCTGTAGTGTTGCGTGTCTGTTGTGTTGTGTGTCTGTAGTGTTGCGTGTCTGTTGTGTTGTGTGTCTGTAGTGTTGCGTGTCTGTGGTGTTGTGCGTCTTAGTGCAACAGTGTGAAAACTCAGAGGCTGTTTTTAGACGGACAGACGTCAGCTGTTGCCGTGCCGACATGTCCATATATGTCAAAGGTCACAAAGGGGGTGGGGCCAGAGTGGGGGAGGTCAGGGGGAGGGAGCAGGACAGATTCTTAAAGGAGCAGAACAGACAGTGAGGACACTGCAGCGCCCCCTGTTGTGTCCTTTCTAAATTCAAATCTGAGAATTCCACCTTTCTTCAACCAAGGGATCGGAACAGTTAATGTAGTTTGGCCAGCAGGGGGCGCTCCCTGTCACCTTGACCCAAAGGACGGTGGATGACATGACAGCTGCCACAACTGAAGCCAAATTGAATAAATAAAACACTTCAAATGAAACAAACTTCAAATCAAATGTATTTATTGATTTATTCATGTCAGTGAAGTTTAATTATAAACTGTGAATTTCAACCAATCACGGTCTGATTTGGATCAAAGAGCTGCTGTAAGTGTGTGTGTGTGTGTGTGTGTGTGTGTGTGATGAACCTTGATGTCATTGGGTTTGTCTGATTGGCTGATGTGAAGCTGTTTGTGTTTCATGTGTCTCCAGTGAATCACCACTTCCTGTTTCCTGTTTCCTGCTCAGGTGTACGTGTCTCCGTATCGACGGTGTCCGTCGGTGATGAGCTGAGTTTTCTCGCTGGCGTTTGTCGGCTGCTGGACGATCGGAGGCTCAGAGTCTGAAAGAGTCGAGGAACTTTGACGTGACATTTTATTTTGACAGAGACAGGAAACAGTCATGTCAGCTTTGAACCACCAACCTGCTCATCCTCAAGCTCAAATAAAGGGAAGTGTTGTCATTGTCCTATTCTCACTAATGATCGACTTCCTGTCTCACCGTTACAGGTGTCGTTGAGCATCTCTTCCTCCAGGTCATCGGGGGAGATGTAGTCAGGCTCCGCCCCCTCGGTGGCGGCGGTGGGTTTGAGTTTACCGCAGCAGCAGTTGCAGCAGCAGCAGAGACAGCAGCAGCAGTAACACACGGTCAGGACCCCGCACAACACAAACACACCCTGACACACAAACACAGGGTCAGCGCCCTCCTCCGCTCAGACTCTCAGATTCTGTAAGCCCCGCCCCCCTCACCTTGGCCCACCAGGTGGACAACATGAAGTAGGTGTTGACGTTGTCCTCGCCGAACTGCTGGGCCACGTAGAGTCCCAGAGAACCGTACGAGTCATAGATGTTCCTCTTGGTGGCGTCAGAGAGCACGGCGTGGGCGCCATTCAGCTCCTTAAACTTCTCGGCGGCGTCTGGGTTCTCCGGGTTTTTGTCAGGATGGTAACGCAACGCCAGCTTCCTGTCATGAGGTGACACGTCACTCATGATTATGATTGACAGCTCAGACGGAGCGAGCGGTGCGGGTGTGCGCCGGATCACCTGTACGACTTCTTGATGTCATCGTGGCTGCAGCCAGACTCCAGACCCAGGACCTGGTACAGAGACTCTCCTGAGGTGGACAGAGCTCGCTGCCTCCCCTCCGACATGCTCACACCATCACCTGTCACAGGTGAACCACACGCCTGAGTGACATCATCACATGACCCACGTGATGATGTCACTCACGTAGAATCAATGTTTAGGTCGGAAAAGTTCAATGTGAAGAGTCGATGAGGAAGCCGTTACCTGCTGAAGCCTCAGAGCGTCCGGTCCTTTACCTGCTCAGGTGTGTGTGTGTGTGTGTGTGTGTGTGTGTGTGTGACACCTCCATCAAACATTCAGCAGCAGCTCAGGTGACCAGGAGCCATCACACAGCCTCAGGTTTCACTCAGGTGATGTCACCATAGCAACCATTATTAATATTAGAGTCATCATGTTGGTCACATGACTCACGTGACCATATTTAGAAGTTTAGTACCAAGCTTTGATGTTTCACACCTGTTTACTTTATGTAACTGCTCATTAAACAGACACATACACAGTGTTTATGATTTTATGTTTGTGTTTAATGAGGAAAAATTAAAAGTTAATCCAGACCCTGATCCAGACCTTGATCCAGACCCTGATCCAGACCTTGATCCAGACCCTGATCCAGACCCTGATCCAGACCCTGATCCAGACCCTGATCCAGACCTTGATCCAGACCCTGATCCAGACCTTGATCCAGACCCTGATCCAGACCCTTCACTTCATAATCAAACCAGAATAAAGGTTGTGGCAGGTCACACAGGAACTTGCAGCTGTGAGCACTCGTCCTGCCCCTCCTTCTCCTCCAGGGGGCGCTCCACCTCATCCGCATCCAGCTGCACAGGTCAGAGGTCAGAGGTCAGTGCTCATGTTGAGTGGACGGGTGAAAGGACAGGTGAGAGGAGGACGGGTGAGAGGACGGGTGAGAGGAGGACAGGTGAGAGGAGGAGAGGTGAGAGGAGGACAGGTGAGAGGAGGACAGGTGAGAGGACGGGTGAGAGGAGGACAGGTGAGAGGACGGGTGAGAGGAGGACAGGTGAGAGGACGGGTGAGAGGAGGACAGGTGAGAGGACGGGTGAGAGGAGGACAGGTGAGAGGACGGGTGAGAGGAGGACAGGTGAGAGGACGGGTGAGAGGAGGACAGGTGAGAGGACGGGTGAGAGGAGGACAGGTGAGAGGACGGGTGAGAGGAGGACAGGTGAGAGGACGGGTGATAATGACCATTAACCTTTAAGGTTAATGACCCGAGTGGATGCAGGTGTTGTAGCCCGGCGGCACAATCAGGGCTGTGACTGCAGTGGCTCAGTGGTTAGAGGAATATCCTTCGGAGGCAAAGGGCATTCGTTCGAGTCCCGCTCAGACCCTGCTGCAGTGTCACTGGCCCTCATACAAATACCCCCATAGCCCCTTGTGTACTGGTAGAAATACCCCACGACACAGATAAATAGTTGAGAGTGACACATTTTACCCTTCATTTTTTCGACATCAGGGGTAAACACTGCACGTGTGAACACGTGATGTTTAACCCACAGAAATTTGAATTGCGTGAAATGGCAACGTGAATGATCACAGAGCTGCAGTGTCATGGCTCTTGTTGTGTGTAACCAGGCAAAACAAGTGATGACAAGTGAATGCTGATGAGGCGGCAACACCGCAGCTGTGTGCTGATATGGAAGCGTGAACACACCCTCCTCCAGCCAATCAGAATTAAGAATGGCGACGTGTGTGTTACTATGGCGCAAAAGGAAGGATGCATCGATCAGAGGCGCACGTGGAAAACAAAGAGGAGCGCTGATGCTGCGCAAGACGCCCGGAGGAAGAGGATGAACACGTGGAGGAAGACAATGATTTATGAAAGTGATCAGGGCGAGAACACGCTGGATGATTGATGACTGGGGTCAATCAGTCGGCGCACAGATGCAGGTGCGTGAGTACAGGCCAACACAGCTGGGACAGTTTACTGTCTGACTCCACATTGTCCAATATTCTCTGTGTGTGAAGACTCTGTATGACTTTAATATCACTTTATCATTTTTTTCAAACAACACTCACACAAACTGACCTGAGTGTAAAGCAAGTCAATGAAAATACATTATCTACATAATAAGAACTAGATTTTGACAATGAAAATAAATAAATGCAGACTTACATTAAAAATTTGTTTTTGGATTGATTCTACATTTTACAATTATGTAGAAAAGGGGGAAATTCACTCAAACTTAGAACGAGGCCCACACTTTGAGCCATTGCTGCCATCTAGTGGTAATCTTATGTAAAGGTGTTGCTCACCGGTGAGTGAAATGACATTATTTGCGCAATTTGAATGATTTGGTTTTATTTCTATGTGCAAAATTCCCCTAAACCATAATGTGTGAGGGGTCCGCACACAGGAAGATAAATAAATGAATGAATTACAAAGACACGATGTTCTGGTACAGCAATAATGACGATAAAAAACAATAGAATTAACATTGAAATAATAATAACAATAATAATAATAATAATAATAACAATAATAACAATGATAATAATAATAATAATAATAATAATAATAATAATAATAACGATTTCATTGTCCAATTGTGAAGTGTCTTTTGGACAGTGGAATGTAATTGTTTGGACCCTCAAGGCCACCATACAAAGATTGGCTTTAAAGTCATGTGTGGGCAACAACTCCTAGTTATTTGTTTTTGGTCAAACTTTTTATGCATTTTAAATAAAAAAAAACAATGATACATAAAGTCCTGATCACGCTTTTGAAATGTTTATTTACAGTCTGGGACATTCATGTACAAATGTGTTCCTCCTCACTGTCTCATAGACACATATACAAAATAGATCCAGAGAAAATGTAGTTTTACATGTTTGAATTATTTCTTTATTGCTTGAGAGAAAAGCTGAACTCTTTAAAACATGTTCATCATCAGTACGCATTTGCAATATTACACAGAAACACCTGAAATAGAATAAAAACATCAAAGAGATGAAAAGAACAAGCATGGCACCAAATACAAAAATAATGAACACACGCGGAAACGGGGTTGAGTTTGGAACAGTTGGTTCTAAAAGCAGCAAGTTAGGATAAACACAGATTTGGCTTCTGAATAATTAAAAAAACAAAAACAATAAACAAACAAAAAAAGAAGAAAAGAAGGTTCCTCTCGCTGTTTATTTATGAATGAAACAAACAGTCCCTTCCAGAACATAACTCTGTCACCAAACTCGCATATTACACTTTCAAAGTTGGAGCAGTGCATTTCGAATATATTTTAGTTTTCGCCTCAGTGTGAAAATCTACTGGAACAATTGACTTTCATCGGTGGTCATGAAATTATGTTTCCATAAAAGCTCCATCATGACGTTGGCTCGAAACAAAGCCTTCAAAGGAACGTCTCTTATGACTCAACAAAAATGTCAGCTCTGCAAATATTTAAATTAGATTATGGATTCCGACCATTTAGAACCGACGCGGGTTCAGGATCAGCAGTTCAGCTCACTTTCAGACCCGTACGGTCCAGAGAGTTTATTAGACAAAATAAAATATCGACTCTTTACAACTGAGACATACATTAAAAATGCAGCGAATAAAATGTCATTTTTGTCACTTCTAAAAAGGATTACAAAAAAAACGACATCATTTACATGAATTTATATTATACATTATCTAACCTAAATGTTTTATTTTGACTCTGCTACCCTTAAATAAGCTTTAAAACATGAGGAGCGGGTCCTCTCTATGGGGGCCGCCATGTTTTTACAGTGGTAAAAGTGGACTTATTAAACATCGTTTGAGTCTCTCCCACGTGTTAAGAAGGGTGAGGGTGAGGTGATGGACACAACACGCAACTTCACCTCTTGATGTCACCAAATCGTACACACTGCACCTTTAATCAAGTATTGTCACCTAAAAGATCACATAAATAATAGTCTGACAAACAAGTTTGTTGTTGCTTCATTTGTGTCACTCACCCTCAGCAGAGCGGACAAACTACCCGGACGACTAATAAGCGCGAAGACTGATCATAGCGGACTTTCAACTTTTACATAATTAATTGAATTGATTTTGAATTTAAAACAGCGAGACAACAATCTGCTGCCAAGTCCCAGTGAAGGAAAGAGAAGAAAGAAAGAGCAAATGCAAAATATACAAGAGAATAAACACATCCCTCTGTATTATATGTACCACATAGTATTAGTTTTACATGTTTTGACCAGATTTACAAATCAATTACAATAATGTTCATCTATCACTTCGTCTCTTTATTGTCTTTATAACTGTCGCCTCGGTTACCATCTCCAGTTGCGCTATCGATAAATGGCTCGTCAGTTACCGTGGCGCCACTTTCTCCTGGAGAGTAGTTGCCGAGTTCTTGATTCTGATTGGTCGCTGACGAAAAGGTCATATGTATTTCAGACATCCAACTATCTTTAAAGGTGCAATGTGTAAGATTTCGGCCCATTTTTTGTCACTTCTATCTACAGAAATCAAATGACAAAACAATTATATACAGACCTTTTTACAAATGTAGAATCACAATTGCATGACTTGCTTTTAACATAAACCTCAAAATGAGCACTTGGTGGCTACACCAGTGGCGGGTCCACCCTGTGGGGGAGCCGCCATGTTTTTACACTATCTTTTGCGCTGTAATGACAACTGAGACAACCGTGCGTTCTCCTGCTCGCTCGAACGTGACGAGTGAGGTGGTGGATACAAAATGCAACTTCACCGGTAGATGGGACCAAATCTTACACA
>JAFBJT010058765.1:26818-44431 GCA_016785325.1 Chascanopsetta lugubris | reverse complement strand
TGGGAGTTATCAGCCAAGGCTGGAGAGCATCGCTGACCAATCAGGTGGCTTGCACGACTCTACCTGTTGTGTAAATCATCCAAAGGCCCAGGGACAGTCGACTCAGTGCGGCGCCATACATTTCATGGATGGGTGGATATGCGTGTGTGGTTGGATCCGAGTGGGAAGTCTGCACCTCACATCTACAGCCAGTCTGCCTCACAGGGAGCGGAGCCTGCCCCTCATTCAGGTTCAGACTTCAGAGCCACTTCCTATCCATTTTTGATTGCCTCTGTGCCTGTCACTCACCAGGTTTTCCAGAGAAACCATCACAGGCGTGTTATCCGTCCCGCAGACAGCTCGACTTGACAGGTCGGCGGGAGCTGCTCAGTTTGTCAGAGCGGTGGAATCAGGTGAAAATTAGGAGACACACTTAACTGGGGGTCTGCGATGAAATTTTAAACGCACGCTTTTTGTTATATTGATATTAGCTTCAAGTCTTTAGTCATGTTAACAGTGTGGTGCTAGAGTTGATCTGTCGGTCATGAGTTCAGATTTTACTTTAGTGTCTCAACAAGATCATCATTAAAGTCAGGACACACTTTGATTGTGCCCATGGACTTGTCATGTCGTGCCACCATCAGTCCAGTGAATACATTTTTCAAATTTCACATTCATGTATTATCAGTCTAGATTATTCCAACAAATACTTAATGCATTTTTATTAAATACATTGGAATTTGTGAGATGCCTCCAAGATATCAGCGTCAAAAGGACAGTGTGTAGGACATAGTGACATCTGGTGGTAAAATTTCATCTTCAAGCTAAATATCCTTTTCCTCCTGGTGTAAATATAATGGTCTCATTCTTTCAATAATACATACATTATTTTGATTATACATGCATTAAACGGTATGTCTCTCCTAAATTGTACATCCTGGACATTTATGTGAATTACCTTAAAAAATATTGTAATATTTATTTTTCCATTATTTTGTCACACAACCAGGTTTCTGAAAAAACGGTGCCGTACCTTCCCCACAATTGTGAACATGATTAACATTACAATGTCATACCCAGGGAAGGCCACTAGGGGACGTGTAATTACATTTCTATCTATTTTTTAGGATGGTTTCAGGCAGCATTTTTAGAAGCAAGTAGTTTTAAAACCAATCAAATTCTTAATTATCTTTAATTGACACTTCATTTCCCCACAGTCACATTGATATCATAGCTGACATTAAGTGCTAGTTTCACACAAAAGCATGTGATAATGCTTTTCATTCACCAATAGCTTGTGCACCTATCAAAGCAGGTGTGCATTAGCTTTTCTCTTTATCACACAGACGCAGGTTCAGTCAAAATGTCACAGATGCATATCGGTGTCGAATCCGGGGTGTGGCGCGCACCAATCAGACGCCGTGCACGCCACGCTTAAATCCGGCCCATCACCGCCCACCTCCACACACTGTGTTTCCATTCCTCATTCCTTTTTTACATCTCTCTCTTCTCCCTTTTCAGTTTCCAAGTGCAGGGTGTGGGGAGTCATTTGCTAATTGGTTTTACAGAGGAAATGTATTCACTCGTCTCTTTCTCCTCAATACCCCAGGGCTGCCTTCCTAAATGATTCCCCTGTCTCCGGCTCCTGCCAACTCAGTGGAGTTTTCACCACAGCGTGTTATTCTTTTGAGCAGCATAAAGCTGCTGAGCTGCAGGGGCTTAAAAAAAATAAAAATAAAAGAAATACTCCCAATGTATGAAATGTTTAAGGAACGGGACTCTGTTGCCATTCACCCTGATAGTCGAATTTTAAGACTTTAACTTTGGCCTGAAAGGCTCAGTGATTGTGTTTTGGAGGATTACTGCACATATTTTCTGTTTGTGGAGAAGACAAAAATAGAAAATCACCCAGAGTTAGAAATTTATGTCGGTATATGAGCCAGTTTTATTTTTTTCAAAGAAAAAAAACAGGAAATGCAGATTGTTGCTGTCTCAAATAAAAAAAAATAAGCAATTATACAGTTATGAGAATCGTGCATAATTGTCAGTTAATTCAAAGCCTCTGCTGCACATTGAGGGCCATAGTTCACCTCAGTTTACTGTTAACCATAATGAAACAGGTATAGCCAGAGGAGAATTGCCAGGTCATGTACACCACTCAAATAATGCATCATGATGTCTCGACCTCAAAGTGCCTGGAGACAATGTATGTTTTAGTGAATTGGAGATAATTAAGCTTAATTCACGTACTGTTTTTGTTCATAGAGATGCAGAGGGGAGTAAACCTGCCCTATTATTTATTTTCTATGACCTTGATCATTAGTCAAAATTAATGAGAAATCAGTTGCTTGATGAGGGTCAGAGAGGTAACATGGAAGTTTGCCAACTTGAGTATTCCATCTTATACGTGAAGGAATGTAAATGAATGAAGGATGATAACATGCACCCTCAGTTCATTCCCGCCTCCTTCAGCATGTGAGAAATGAATCTCACCGCAGATGGACACATCTGCTCAGGGGTATGTTGGAGCTGGCATTAAAAGAAAGTTCCTCTCCTTTGCATAAGGTGCATAAAGGATGAGGCCATGCCTGTGGCGTTCCATGGAGTCACACAACTGTAGCTGACATAGAAGCCCTCAGCTATTAATGAGAGGATTGTAAATCAATTAGCTAATGGACTGATTGGTCATAGAAGAAAATGAATTTGATAATTAGCTGTCAATCAGTTGGGGAAGCAATGGGTTATCATGCTGTATGTATATCTCAAACTCTCTACTTTTCCCTACTTTGAGTATTTATTTTTATTTATTTATCTATTTTGGCAGTGGCTCGAATTGTTATATTATTATTATTATTATTATTATTGTTATTGTTGTTGTTTTTTGCATGTTATTCCCCTTAGTGGTCAAGGTCACTGACCTTTTTATTTTTATTTTTTTCTATTTTTTTATTTTAACTTGTTGACAAAGCATCAATAAGAAATCCTTAGACATTCGCTGAACACCAGCAAGGCTCACTGTCTGTTCTGGTTCCAGACACCAGCTGGTGTGTTCATTAGTTGGTTAATTTCGGTTACTTGTACACTGTGGAACTTTAGAATATAATTAGTTGCACTTTAATTGGTATGAATGTAGCCTGGTTTGCCAAAAAGCACCAAGTTCCTGAAACTCAAGTGCTGAGCCTATCCCATTTATCACCCATGTCTTTCAAATAAAGACATTTCACACTTGGTTTTATTTCAGGAAACACAGATTTCAATTTCATACTGAGAGTACACCATCAGGTTTAGGTCTCAACCCTATACAACTGTTCCTGCTCCCTCCCAGGAATGAAAAGTAACTCTCTGTCACTGTGTTGACAAGCTCACAGACAAACTCTCAAGTTGCCTGCCACTCTCTAGTTGCTCCCTGGATGCCTGCGAAGGAGTCGTGTCCTGGGGGTTGTGTGTGCATCTTAGAGCAGAGATGGAACTCCACAGGCGATGTTGTGTCTGCTGTCACGTCAAGCTTTATTTACACCCCCAAGCTCCTTTGACTTTTGGGACTTTTGCTGCTTTCTCGCCCCTCATCACATCTGTTTCATGCTGAGTGGAGCTATGCGAGCAAAAATGTGTGCTTTGTTGTTCTATATGAAATATTAAAAACAGAATATCTTCAGTAGAATAAATGCAATGCTTTAAAATATATATGTACATAAATATTAATTTGCTATGAACAGAGGAGGGTTGGATTTGGTTTCAACCTCTTCAATTAATCTGAAATGGGAAGAAAAATCTCCAGCCAATGAGCATCTCACTTGCTCAAACCCCTTTCAACAAATAGACAGTGGGACAACCACCACCCCTCCACACACTTCCCTGTGCACTAGCACCGGCATTCAACATCCGCCTGACAGTAACAACCAGTAGCCCCAGATGTTTCTGACCATCTGACAAGGGCCTCTGATGGACCATGCTGGTGCTGTAGCCATCAAAACCAGTGAGGTGTGGACCCGCCACTCTGTCACCATAATGGTGGGGAAGGTGGTGCATGGAACATATAGCACAGCTATGAAACATGTGATGGCCTTCATGGGATCATTTCTCCTTGTCGCCCCCATGGAGGGCAGGGTAGTTCAACCCGCCCCCCTCTTTTTTTTAATATTTGATGAATGTCCCTCCATGAATGTTACATGCCTCGGCACACATCTGCATGAGCAGCAGTTAATGTTTTTTCAGAAGTTCAGGAAGTCTGCGAGCAGTTTGTCAGTCATACTTTAATCCTGACCGACACGTGGGGACAGATCCGTGTCATCTGGATGATGATAGCGGGTGCTCGAACCCGAGTTAGTAAATCTCAACAGCATGGCCGTATGAATACAAAAACTCACATTGTGTTCTTTTCGTGAAAGATTTGTTCTGGAGGCTGCAATGATTAAAGTATTACCCTATGGTAATCCTGTGAATACAACACATGCACATTTACCGTTCCCCAAGGCGACGATACCTTTCAGCTTGGAGACGACGCAAGTTCCAACAAGCCAGTGTGCTGCTGTTGATTCGATGACTTATTGCAGGATCAAAATTTAATTGCCTCAGTATTGAGAATAAACAAAAAAATTCTGTAACGCTCAGAGACACTGAGATAATGCATGAAAAGTTTAAGGTTGGAATGACAAGACTGAGACGTGGGGATCTGTGTGGGACGTGCATTTAATCAGCGTGCTGAAGACATTAAAACCTCTGTCAGTACATCCTGTGTAAATTAGCATACAATGATGGATCGTCACATTAAAACCAAGTTTAATTGCATGTGAGTGCAGGAAACTGTAGGTCCAGCATCTGTTATTCACTTTAAACAACTCAACTTCCAAGGTTGTTTGGAATCCATAATTAAGTCCAATTCTGTAGACACTGTGAACAATATTTCCTATTTAATAGTAACATTCAAACATATTTTAAAACTAATTATAATAATTGTAGCAATATCAATAAAGTAAAGTAAAGTTACAGTAATGTCTGATATCATATGATAAAACTGTTTTATTTCACAGTTTCCCAAAAGTGGAGATGAAGTGTCCAAATTGCCCCCTGCTGGCCAGCTGCAGTATTGATCATAAACCCCACCTCATCCATATTAGAGTGGTGAAAGCTTTAGATTGCCTCTCTTAGAATTTTGATTTAGATTAATTATTTGATACCACAAGAATGGGCAGAAACATAATGATGATTGACACCCACATCTGACTTGTGATTGGTTGAACATGTGTGTCATGTGACCTCGGTTCCTGTGTGATTACAATTTTGCTTATACTCGAGCTCCCCCTCTTACCACTGCACCGCCTGCATACTCAAGGAAATCATTTTAGATCGATATCATTGTTCAAATTTCAAATATCAACAAGACATAGACAGATGATGTTTTCCAAGAACATCATTTAGAATATAATATCATTGGAAATGATTTTATGATATGCTCCAATGACCACATGTTTATCTTTTTTTTTTTTACTGTCTGTGGCTGAATCCTGCAGAAACTATTCACTGAATCTGCTGTTATTTTCTTTCTTCCCTCAACTCTCTTGTGAAAATGGTTGTCGGACTTCATTGCTGTATCGGTGCCAGAACAGATTGGTAATTCTATATTGGAGGGAAACAAAGTCCCAGTGTTGGTGTTACTGGGCGAGTGATGTGGATAAACACATTGATTGGAGTAACCTGAGTCTTCTCCCCCTCCTTATGTGTGTCCTGGGGCCCCGACCAACTGCTGCCTGAGTCATTATTCAATAAGAAAGTCTGTTTTCCTCACCAGTCTTTCTTATTTTCTCAGTCTGTGCCACGCAGCTAAAAGACAACATAAAACAGGCAACATGCCCAAACAACTGTTTCCCTGATTTCCAGTTGCTTCTTAAAAAGCACTGATGTTTGGCTGTGTTATGATTTTTGCATCAATAATTTATTCATGAACCAAAATACTTAATATTAATAATCTTGTGGGACAGAGACAGTGAAACATGTTGTGATTGCCAAATGACATTTTTTACTTGGATAAGATAAAAAGTATTTCATGCATGTGGCAGTTTGCCTCATATTCTCTGTTAATAAATAGCATTTTCTGATTTGTCAGATGTCACAATTTCCAACATTTGCTAGTATGGCTATTATGCCATGCCCCTTACTAAAGCCAGGTAAAGAGCATGCATTTATTGTAAGAAAATAAACTCATTGAGGAAATGCAAGTAATTGTACCTCAATAAAAAGTAAATCATAAAACAGATGCACAGAAGTTGCAGCACCACCTTTTGGCAACTACATTTTTTTGCTTCAAATATCCCTGCCTTACAGAGCCTTAAAGAGACAGGAGACAAACGCATGGGTTTCAGAGAGAATTATTATTATGAATAGTTTCTCTGCAGAAGAGTGAGTACTTATGCTGCAGTCTCTTTAAAAATGCATTATCTATTGTGTTTACCCTGTGAGTTTAGCAGGGGAATTGTTTACTCTGTGTCTCTCTCAATCCAAGGATTGACAATTAGGTCCACAATCAGAAACAGTGTGTATTAACATGGCTGCAGCTTGTGGGGTAAATGAGCGATGCTTCCCCCTCTTCGTGCAGTTGCATAGAGGAAACAATGGAAATCAACATGCCATCGGCTCAGCCTGGCTTTAAAGTGAACAAAGATTTGTGGCTCTCTCATCTGCACGTAATCACTCACATGTACTCACCACCAGTCTATCTGCAGCCAATTTAACTCACACAAAGCTGAAGTAAACGGCAATCTCTGTTTTTCCCCTGGGGCTGTGTTCACTTTACACTTGTCTCAGGGAAAGGATCAAGCGCACTACTTTCTCTTCCATTTACATGAGATTGCTCTAGCCATTTTTAGCTACCTAGGTCACATTCACGTTTTTTTACCTTATGTAAAGCCACGATAGCAGTAAACCCAATTTTCCTTCCACGTCAACAATCGAACTGATGTTGCAAAATGTAGTGGATTTCCTAGTTAGTCATTTTGAAACCATGGCAACAAAGAGAAGTGCTTGAAGGCATGCTGAGGGGACAAATGGATGATTTGAGCTGGGTAATAGACAAAGACTTTGCCATCTTCTGGGAAGATTCTCTATGAAGTCCTGGATATAAATAAAATGGTTAATATAGCACGATCCCTTTCAGGTGGAACTCAGCTGTCCATATTGCATGAAGCACACAAGGACGGTGGGGCTTATTATCAATCCGAGGCATCATATATAATGTCAAGTTTTCTTTCAGTTCAATGACACTCCAGTCAATCAGTGGGCGAAGGAGCGTGAGCCGTGCCCACAGGCTGCTGCGAATATGTGCAACCACCAACTCCAAGCCACATCTCAGATTTCTTTTCTTTTTTTTTTCTTTTTTTTGCCGCCTTGCTATTAATCACAACCTTATGCAGAGCAATGTAAGCAATTTGTAGATTAAGTTGAAAATGAATGCGGCAATCTAGATTTTTCTATGGCACATGGAAGCGCCATGAAGCATTGTGCTTAGTCAGGGGTTTTGTGCAAAGAATATGCAAAATAATAGAATCCTCCAGGGAGCTCTAGAGCTGCAGGGCAGTGCTAATTGTAGCATTTCCCTTTTTGTCTTTGTTATTGAAGAAGTCACTGAATTGTCTAATTACATTTCATTTAGAATCATCAAAAATGGAACTACATTGTCATCCAGTTTAATTGCTTTGAAGAAAACACAATTGCTATTGGTGAATACAAAGTATTTGAAATGTCATGGTAATGGGGTATCAGTATTAATTAATCACTTTCGCACAGAACATGAGTTTTAGTACATTCTGATTATTTTTTTCAGCAAAAGCACATGCATTATCATTGTGTTATTTGATTCTTTCTTATTAAATTAAGCCATTGTAAACACAACACACAATTTCATAAAAATCATAAATTAACTTACACTGATATATGACTAAAACATACAAAAAGACATTATTCACTATTTGGATAGTCTTTTTTAGTCGTTAGAAATATATCCTGAAGAAAATAAGATTTGAAATATGCAAATGAGTAAAACAAAGTATATACTTATAGCTGGAGGGTATAATGACCCCAGTTCTTCCAAAATCTTTTAATATCATTAAAGTGACAGCTGCCATCATACTTGTTTATCAGACTTGTGGTAACAACAACAAACATTGACGTTATTGTATAACCTCTTATGAGCTTTGACATGAGCACACTCGTTTTTCTATGTAACATTAGATCACATAACTCGTATGATGATGGATTCTTGATTGTTGTCGGATACACACACTCACACATGCACAAACACACTGTTGATTTTCAGCGTATCCTTTTGCGCTGACAGCACTGTCACATCAGACAAGATATTTGCCATTTAAATAACAGTAGCTGGAATTATCATCGTGTATTGTAGTTTGTGTTTAGATTTAAGATGTTTTGACACACACAATTAAAGTGTGCAGTATATATTCAAATCAGAGTGGCCTTTCATGTAAGGTCACTGACATGTTGTTTTTGTTGTTCCTCTAAATGGGAAATATTTGTGGCTGCTAACAAGTCCCTGTGTGCAGGCTCTGCTTTTCACAGCCCTCACCATGGAAACCACAGATGGAGGAATTTGAATGACAATGGCTGATATTATAATCCAGATGGTGCTTTTCTTTTGTTGTTTCAGGTGGTTAAGCATGATGGTGAAGATGATGATGGCTCACGACTCTGCCATCCTACCTCCCACAAGTGCTCTCCCTTACCTTCAGAAAGAGCGGCGACAGACGTTGGTGATGCTTCAACAGGTAGGCTGATCGTCGTCACCACGGACACCGTCAAATCAGTTTTCATAGAAGTATTCATCCATATATATGGAGCACCTGCTCCAGAAGTTTAGAAAAGTACTTTTTACAGAAAAGTGCTGAATGATAAGCAAATGAATGGACCTTTTTTCAAATCCTCTAATCTAATGAGTTTAATGTATCCCTGACCCTTATTTCTCAAAGATAGCTGCATTAATTTTTAGATCTAGTATATTATTGAAGAAAAAGTGTTACAAGAAAATAATCTGCCCCTTCAGTCAAATCCATTAGTGATGAGTAATGAGTCATTTCGTGCCCCCCCCCCATAAGTTTCAATTATATAACAGTATACTTTTGCCCGAGTCCAGCTAATTGTTCCCGAAGAGATTCCAATATGTAATACAAAGCATTTGAAGTGTTAGCTTTGGCTTATTTTGAGTATCCCAGAACATTCCCACAGTCCTCTGTCCTGAGCTTGACTTGTATTTTATATCATTTTGACCTCACCTGTCTGTAAACCTAATTCTTATTGACTATCAGCCATTCGAGCTTCACCGACAACTAGAATGAGATCACTGACACAGTACTCTCTTTCGCTGAAATGTGCCATAAATCTGGCCCGAAAAATGTTTGATTCCTCTCATTGAATATTAAACGAACTTCAACTTTGCGCTGAGGTCGGAGCTTTTGGTCGCCAGTGTGCCGTAAAACCCTTTTTTTTTGTACCTTTTAAAAGATATTCCGGGTCCTCTGCGATGTGTAACTGGTCATCCATGACTTCTGAGGTCTAAATACTGCATGAGGTACAAATGGGCCAAACCGCTCAAGAATCTTTTGCCATGGGGATGTAAACCTGCAAAAAATAGCTGCAGACCTCCAATTCAAAGACATGTGCTGTAGCGACTGTGGTTTCGTTAATGCAATAAGAAGCAGATATTATAGAGATGTTGTTGAAGTGGTTGCTTGTGCTTTGGAAGTGTCGGCTAGATGTGGAGAATCTGGCCGGTAGTTGAACTTGAGTTGAGAGCAAATTTGTAAAAAAAAAATTCCTTTTGGATACAAATACTAGAGGTTGATTTTATGATGAACTGCAGCTTCTAATTGAGGGACTTGAAACTTTGAGACAGCCATGGGTTCACACTGTGAACCGCTGGAATTGTCCAGTAGTGCATTTCTCACCATGTTGTCCGTTTGGTCTGGGGCTTTTGCCGAGTCACCGCTAATCTCTTTATCTGTTGTGGCCAGGAGGCGAATGATTGTGCTCAGGTGACTCGATCTGCGATAACCTGCATCGCTGACGTTACTGAAACCCCATGCCCCGGGGTCCTGGCTACCCCTGTGTCTCCCTCTCGGCAATCACTTTGACGAGGTGGTAGATAAATCGTGGGCACATTGCAGAGCCGGCGCAGGAGTGTATCTGATGAAGCGCCACTGCGTGACACTGGCCTGCCGACTCATGGCGAGGTCAAGTAATGGTGTCTAGAGGTGGCTCATCCGGTCAGAGATGGAGCTTCATGGGTGCAACGCTATCTGGATTGTCTCCTTCTGTACTGGAGAATTGCCAGCTCTCCATTGCATGTACAGCACACTGCAGTACTGCATAACTTTATGGATGTTGTTTCATTGTAATGAAATGTACTCTCTTGCCTATGTGCGGCAATAACCATAAAATGATATTTATTCATGAAACAGCGGCAAGGAGTGTTCCCTCCTGACTTATTATGGGTGGCACTGGATTTTAACTACATGTACATGAGCACTGTACTCTTCTTTGCACTAAACAAATTTGAGTGGCCAAATATACTCCCTTAAATTAAGTTCCAAAAAAAGAGAGGTTTTGAGTGCTGTGTCCACTGAGGGGTGAATTGAACAAGTAATACTTAATGCAATATACTCCCTTTTAAGATAATAGTTCCATATTGGCCTCTGTTACTATATTATAATCATATTAAGATCCATAATTCACATTTGGGTAATTACAAGTCAAGGTTTACATGGTCTAATGTTCATAAAACACAGCATTCACCAATGTTTGTCTCTTAATGATCTTCTCAGTCTGTCACGTGTCGTCGAGTCTTGGTTACGTTGGTCTCCCCTTTTCAGTTGAGTCACGTTTTCTGTCACTTCCTGTTTTATTTTGCTGAGGGTTTCCCTTCCAGTTCGTCTGCACCCCGTCTGTCTTTGTCTTTGTCCCGTCTGATTCCCTGAGTGTCCACACCTGGTGTGATTCCTAATTACCTACACCTGGTCCTGGTTCCCTCTCTCCCTATTTAAGCGCCCCCCCCTCCCTCTGTTCGTCGCCAGTGTGGGGTATGTTCTCGTCAGTCTCACTCCTTCTCATGCTTTGCTTTTGTCTAGAAGACTCACGCTCAGAACTACATCATTCTGATGACCAAGTTTAGTTTAAGTTTTTGTTTCATGTTTATTTATGCTATTGTACATCCTTTGTTTTTTGCCGCATTTATTGGGTTATAAATTCTCTTAATTCACGCTCCTGTTTCGTCTCATGCATTTGGGTCCATGCTCTGTGTGTGACACCCCTAACACACTTCTCTGATTGGTCAGATTATCCTCAGTGATTGGTTAACGACTTCTAGGTTGTGTCATTAATTCTGGCCTATGCCTTCACTTTACCTGATTTGTATCGTGCAATATTTGCTGTGTGTTATTCAGACGTCTCTCTGTGTTGGCAGTATTTTCACTTGTATTTGAGACACACATAAAGTTATGAGACACTTTCCTCATAGTTTGATTTGAAATCCTGATGTTTCGCCTCTTGGTAGAACTTCTGAACTGTATGTGATTTGACCAATAACTCCGGTGCTGCCCTGTGATGTTCTATTACCCAGGGGTATGAAGGATGCCATTGTCAGCCTTTATTTTTATTTTTCAATGATGTCCACTCCCACAAATCCCATCACTAAAGGTCAGCAACTTTCAAAGAGTTAGAACAAAAAAAAAAACTTGATTTCAAACTTATTTTCCACTCTTGTTTCCTCTGGCAGAAAACTAAGGCTCCTCCTCCCTGGGAAAGGTTCCAGTCGGAAGATACTGCACTGATACACCCTTCTTATAAACTTGCAATATGGTCACAGTGAAGCCAGGTCTCAGCCTCTGTAAACCATTGTGCACCTTTGGGAGTTTCTATGATACTGGTAATAGAGTAAAACCTGGTCCATACTTAGACTTTTGTTTATTATTTTTGGAGCTGAAGTTATATATATATATAAGTATATATATCTATATCTATATATATATATATATGTGTGTGTGTGTGTGTGTGTGTGTGTGTGTGTGTGTGTGTATAGTAAAATGAACATCTCAGAAATGTTTTTAGGATATTCATTTATTGTATCTATTTTTATTTGTTTGTTTTCAAATTGAAACGTAGCTTGAACTTAGCCAGACTATAAACCAGTTCAGCACCATGGACAGAGCCATAGACATGACCAAGTCAATACTGGTGCCTTAATTTCAAGCTGCAAGCTCAAACAGTAAATGAGGACTAAAATGCAAAGTGCAGATTCATTCAAACAATGGGTGCTAGTTGTAGTTGAAGAAATGCTTTGAAAATAATGTGGTCCATCCACCATGGACTCTGGTTCATTCAATATATATACTGAAAAATCCTGTGGAACACCGACTCCAGTGGGACTACATGTCGCCAGTGGACCAAGGATCTAAACAACGGCCACGTCTTTAAAACCTCCCCAAGATTGTGTCACGTAACCTGTCAGGGACACAGACATACACACTGCGTCTTTACACTTTTTATTTTATTATCTTTTTTTTAACCTGTCCTGTCCAGCATTTTGGCATGAAGTATTGGACGTCTTGATCCCTGATTGTGCCTGACAGATTTTACTCTGACAGGTGGAATGTTCGTGGCATGCACCTCCTTCCTGTTACTTAACCTTTATTTGAATAATTGGGTCATGCTTTTGAATTTTTGCTCATATTTTGTGAGCGAGGATGTAGGGCTGGATGGAGCACAGGGAGTGGATAGAAAGAGAGACAAAAAACAGTGGGGGTTGGGGGAGAAGGGGGTGGACAGATAGAGGGGGGGATCACTGCACTATTACATAGATTGCTGAAAATACACATGAAGAGCAAATATTCGCCAGCACCATTCACCTTAAATACCATCACCTGTGACAGGTACTCATAACAAATGCATTTGCATTGTTAGCTGTTGGGTTGTGAGTGTATCACATCATTTTTGGGAGAAAAATGCATACATTAGATAAGTTAGAGGGGAGGGGCAGAAAGGAAAGAAATAATAGAAATTGAAATAATGAGAATGAATCAGAGAAGAAAAAAGATATAAGAAAGTAAGGAGAGGGAGTTGGTAGAGGCTCACCTAGCAGTGGTCAGACATGATGTTGTGGTGAGGTCGGCCATGTTGAGTAAAGACACACTGCGTCTCTACTCAATATGGCCGACCTCACCACTGCTGCATTATACATCACCTCCTTGACACCACAAAGACTCCATTGTGGCTTACATCTCCCAACTTGTGAAAGACACGTCTTTGAAGCTCAGCTTGGTGTTAACTCCACGGAGTGTCAAGGGCACGACACCCTGATATTGCCTCACTGAAAGAAAAAAAAAGAGGACTTTGAATGCAACAGCAGTTGTGAAAGCAGACCGTCTTTCTAAAGATACATTTGCTGTTTAGATGAAGCGAGAGGAGGGAAAAAGAGACAGTGAGTTTATCTCGAACGAGGCAGCTTGCTATGACAGGTAAATAATGATGATTCCTTGTTATCAGGATGAAGCCAAAAGAGGCCGCTGTTGTTGTTTTTTTTTTCCCAACCTGACCATTTAGTGTCTTTGTCATGTGCTACAAAGAGTGGAGTCGCAAAATGGGGCTGCTCTGGTTTCCGTGACTGCTGTCACAGGGGAGCACATGGGATGCCTGTCCTTGCTGTGTCTGAATCAGGCACACAGGGGAACGCTCGATGCCACACGATAGCAAGTGTGCTTCTGTCAGTCCTTATTATTTTTCATGCCTGGCTTCATCTTGAAACTTATCATCAGTATAATATTAAATCTGAATTACTGCTATTTAAATGTTTTACAGCCTCCCAAGGTCAGTGAAATTAAACTTGACAGCTATGATGTGCTCATTTGACAGATGCTGACATTAGCCTTGAATTAGCAGCAGAAATGAATGTTAGAGGCACTGACTTCAAGGTGCAATTAGGCCTCATCTGCAGTGCATTTACACGCTTACACTACAGGCGGAGTTAACAAATTGTGCATTGTTAAGTTTCATAATTTGTAATTAAAAAGGTAAAAGCTCTCACAAAAAAATCGGAGCAGTAGAATGTCGTCGTTAAGGCCTTGGAATGTCTGACACACAGCGTTGTCAAAACGAGGGCAGCGAATTAAACTTTCAAGGGGAATAAAAGATAACGTCAATGCCTCAGCAGATGCCGCTCTGCATTTTTTAAACGTTGCAAAGTGTGCAGCAGTGCGGCGGCGGCGTCAGGTGCATTCACAGTGTCAGGGAATGTTTGAACTGCAATAAACAAGGCCACTTGGTTCGCAGCTGTTTCACAGCAGGCTGCTCCTGAGACCAATCTGCAAGTGAAACCTCAACTGAGACGCATCACTTGTAAATAGGAAGAGACATTAGCATTGGGCTGAAAATGTTAATGATATAGTTGCTATTATACCATTGTATCTCAATTGATTCACCCTGAGAGAGGCAACTATTGAATTGATTGAGTTTGACCAAGAGGCCTGGACAGTTTTGACCGTGAAGGAAATCTCAGTCTAGTATGAAAGACTGATCCGACGTTCTTAATTAAGAGTCTTTCAGCACCATGGACAGCAACACTGTAATCCATTAAATCACTTGTATACAGGTCATAGGTTTTAAATCAGACTTTTTTCCCTAAAAATACATATTTTTTATTCACAAAATTATCAAATGAGAAATGGAATACTTAAGAGTGTGTAGTTGCATCCTGCCTTCAAATAGGGTTATATTGATCTTTTATTGTGATATTCTAGATCTTAGACCTGCTGATACTCAAAGTACTGAGTTCTTGACTTATTGATAGTGCAGCCAATTATTTTCAAGTTGTCTTTATACTTTGAAATCCCTCGAATGGTCCGATTAAAGTCATCTTTACCGTCTCACCTACTAAATGCTTCACTGTTACCAAGCTACAGGGCTCCAAGGTCATGCTCTGATGTCACAACCACACGCTTTCAGTACAAGGTATATCGGTACATCAGCTAATGAGCTGACAATTAGGAAGCTAGCGAGCTCAGGGATCTAATCCAGCCTTACCCTTTTGACCTGACCTTTATTCTACCAAGAGGTTCCTCTGAGTAATAACAATAGCATCTATATTCAGTATCTTTATGTGACTGATGATTAACCACACACCCATAAGCAAAATCTGACATGTGATTGGTCGTGTGTGAATCATTAAGACCTCACTACCTTGGCTCTTTTACCTGATTACAGTGCAGTGATCACATTGCATATACTTTGCCTTTGTTTAATTATGAATTGGTGGTCAAAACCAAAATGGCAATGTATTACATCACAAGTGCAATAAAGCATGGAAAGTCATGCAAGTAGTTTGTTCTCAAGAGATTATGCTCTTATTTCTTCGTGTACAAACTACTCCTTTGCAACAACTTTGTTGACAACTTTATTTCTGCTGTCATTCAGGCCTGTTTTTCCCTCAGTCAAAACTGGTCTTGCAAGAAACGTGAGATCCCCTAAGGGAGAACGACAGCGCTAATCTGAGCTGTTTTCCTGTCCGCTGTGTCAGAACAGAGCGCTGCTTGGCATGTGTCCTTCAAATGCGGTGGGGGGGGGGGGGTTCAACAGCAGTCAGGCAACAAAGCCGGCAGCTGACAGACTATCAGCTCATACATACATACACAGCTCCAGCAGCAGCAGCCTGCTTAAACAGCACCTGTGTAAGAAGTAATGTGGGAATGTAAAGGTAATTAGCAAAAGGTGTTCTATCATTTATCTATCCATCTATCCATCCATCCATCATCCAGTCATCCATCCACCCACCCACCTGTCTATAAAATCACATCCATCATCCATTCATCCCTCTCTCTCTCTCTCTCTCTCTCTCTCTCTCTATCTGTCCAGTCTGCCCCTCTACACGCCAACATCCATCCATCCCCTCATCCATGTATACCTTGTTACCTGTTAGTCTGCTTGTCTCTCTCTCCATCCTCTCCTCTCAGCGCTCAAGGTGAGTTCAGCCCTTCACAGCCCAGTGGGCTGGTAACATTTCTTACCCATTAGGGTGGCTAGCTATGCACATGCATTCTCTCTCTCTCTCTCTCTCTCTCTCTCTCTCTCTCTCTCTCTCTCTCTCTCTCTCTCTCTCTCTCTCTCTCTCTCTCTCGCGCGCGCGCACACACACACACACACACACACACACACTCATTCATACACACATTCAGACCACACACACTCACAAAGGCAGAGACAAAAAGGGAGGGTGAGCTGAGTGCCAGGAGAATGCAGGCAGGCCAGCCAAGGTTTTTCCGGTACAAGGGTCTCATCCCGCCACATGTCACCCTCAATTGTGGTTAACGGCGCCTTGATCAGAGGCTCACCGTCACTCCTGGAAGAGAGTGGAGGAGAAGAAAGAGAAGGGAGGGTGGTAGATCGTACAAACAACCACGAAAGCAGGACAGCGAAGGAGAACGACGTGAGGAGGATGCAGGGTCAGGGAGGAGAGCGATACTGAGGGAGAGTGGGCAGCAGGAGCGAGAAGGAGAGAGGGGGTAGAAATGAGGGAAGGAACAGAACGTGGCGTTTGCTGAGGAGGAGGAGAACAGTGACGAAGGTGACAAGAAGGCTGTGGGTGAATAAGGGAGGAGGCGGGAATGTGTGCGTGGTGTGTGGGGGTTGACTCAAAAACGAGGAGCACAGAGGGAGGGTGAAAAGAGGCTGGCAGTGTGTGTGTGTGTGAGAGAGGGAGAGGTGTGTTTGACAAAGCAGAGACACATCGAAGGGAACATCAGCGCTGGTGCCCAATTTCACTCTACCGTCATTAGCCAGCAACACTGCTGTGGCAATTATTTTCACAACTGTGTGTGTGTGTGTGTGTGTGTGTGTGTGTGTGTGTGTGCGTGCGCGCGCGCGTGCGCACATTTGTCTGTGTTTGTGTGTGTGTGTGTCTAAAATTTCACGAGGAGTGAGAAACTGAGGCGTGGAGGGAAGGAGAAAAGCGAAGAGCGATCATTCCCCTCATCAAACACTGACAAAACACAGGCCACACACACACACACACACACACACGGCTCCTGTTGAGATGTGTGAGTGAATATGTGTACATGGGTATGCAGGGGTGAATAAGTTCAGCTAAGAGAGGTAGGTAATTATTAATTGTGTCCGTGTGTGCGTGTGTGCGTGTGTGTGTGTGTGTGCGCGTGTGTGTGTGTGTGTGTGTGTGTCGTTAGTCTCAGTCAGACAGCATCCCGCTTGTGCACAGGTCTCTCCTACTATCTCCTAGTATCCATGCGAGCACTCCCTGAATCCTCCTTCCTTGTGTATGATAACAAAGTGTGTGATCGAGAGTGTGTCTGCCATCAATGTGTGTGTGTGTGTGTGTGTGTGTGTGTGTGTGTGTGTGTGTGTTTCAGCTTGGGCTGTTTTGTTGCCCTAGTGTGTCCTGGTGATTCACCTTTTCTCCTCCAGGTTTCCACCTGGCCACCAGAGTGATGCTCTGATACAACCTGACACCTGTCTGCTTGGATGGCCAGCAACAGGCCTCACACACACACACACACACACACACACACACACACACACACACACACACACACACACACACACACACACACACACACACACACACACACA
>JAFBJT010058765.1:0-16686 GCA_016785325.1 Chascanopsetta lugubris | reverse complement strand
TCTTGAGCTTCCATAACCCATGTTAGCCTTCTGTTATTCAACCAAACAGGTGAGAAGTTGGTTCTTTCCCGCTTCTCTAATAACACAGTGCTATTTTTAGACAGGTGTCAGTTCAGTGTAATGCTGAGGAGCTCATTCTTGGCCAATCAGAAAACTTCAGAGTCAGTTATTATAATAACTATAATCGAATGCATCACACTGTGGAGCACGGGAAGTGTTCGCCAACTCAGTTATATCACATTTATGCAACTGGGAAACGACTCAACTACCCCGAATTAATTTTGGTGAGGAAAACTCACCAAAGTATAAACTTCTCAGGGAGCAAGCTGGCTCTGTTTTCACTGCAGATTAAAGGTTCTGCAGTCGCACTGCTTTGAGTGTCGTCACGTTCAAGTTAATGTTCTGTTTTCCAAACCTGTTTCCTATGATGGCGGCATTTTCTCCGACTCAAAGGTCTCCGTCTCTTCTCAGTTTTCTTGTGGGGCGGCAAACGAATACAAAGTGATGCAGCCGCGACGTAGGGGCCACGTTTTCAGCCGTGAACTCTGTTGGGCTTTTTGTTTCTGCGGGATCACATGACGAGCCAGTATCAGCAAGGGTTAATGAACAATGGGTTGAGATGCCCCAGGGGGGTAATATGCATATTTAGGGACACGTGGACCAGGACGTGCCATTTTCTCCTCTTCTTTCCAATTGAAGTTGCTGATCAATACCAGTGACTCAGCTTTTGCTCGGGTGCCAGAAATGTCGACTGTTGCACTTTTGTGCCCCGGTCCAGCTGAAGTTTCTGATGCCATGAACGCTCCAACTTGAAGTTTTGAAACCTTATAGACTGGTTTGTGTTTAATCTGCACGTTGAAGTGATATAAAGATGTTCCTCTTTCGCTGATGAGACCGTCTGTGAGCATTCGCCACAGTCTGGCAGAGAAAACCAGTCCAGGTTTCAGAAGCCAGGGAAAACGTGTCCCTCAGCCACACATGGGCTTTGGTCCTCGTGAAGGCTCCTGGCAGGTCCCTCATTTAGGAGCTGGATTGAGAACACAGCCGTGTGTGGACTCGGCCTGCACCTCTTTAAATGAGATCCTCCGGCCTCAGGGATCAAAACTAATGGTGTGTTCAGGTTCCGCTGTGTTTCCGAGACTGTCACCGAGACGTCTTTCTCAAACGGACGACAAAGTGGAAATATCATGGTCAACAGGGACCAGCTTCGCTGTAGTGAAGTGTGCCCAGACACATCTTACTCTGTGGACGTCTGGCAAACACCGAGAAAGCTTCAACCAGGGCTGTGCAACAATCACTGGATGAAAGTTACAGGTCATCTCAAAATGCCCTTGAGCAAAACACCGAATCTAAAAACGTGTTTTCTATCTTTATGGCGCCAGTCTCATCATGTGAGTCATTACGCTGAGCCCGGAATACAGTGTTGGCTTTACTTTGAGTCATGTAAACATATAAGACGTAACTTGGACTCTTAACATGATGTTGCCACTTTGCTGATGCTGTGTTCATGTTACCTTGACATTGACCTTTAAAAGTCAGATGATGTTGCAACATGGTGAAGCTCATTGAAAGCTGGTTTTGCTTATACGCTGCTAAATGTTGAGGGATCAATATAAGCGTAAGAAAAACAACTCATTTGTTCATTCAAGTGATCATACAGAAATGATGACGCAAATATAATAAGCTTATCTGTCATTGCTGTCAATAGAAATGGTCATTTTTCACTTATACCAACAACATGGTAAGATACACTACTTATAAAGCTCACTGCATCTTGCTGACAGGAATACCATTAAAAGTTTGCTGCCAAATGTACCTTTCACATTATTAACTATCTCTTCTGTATTAAAAACACTTGGGCAGTCATCTGCCAAGTCCGATTGTGTTCAACCACTGAAACCATTTCATGAGAAAACTCATTTTCGGCCTCTTAATTATTTTTCATCACCGTGGCGCTTAGGACTAGATTGGAATTGGACTGTAATTGCCCGGCCTGAGCGGTGGAACAATTCTGATGCATCAGTCCAGATGAAGTGTGACAGGGAGACATCTCAGCGCCCATTAGACTGCTTCCTCCGCTCTCATCGCCCAAAACCTCCCGGTGGATGGTGGTCGGTGCAAGTCTGGCAAAGTGATGTCTGCAAAGCGCATCGCGTGCTGATAACCTTGTCACGAGCACCAAGAAACGCAAACAACACTTACGGAACAAAGAGATCCAAAAGTCAAGCCGGCCAATGGGCTTTAAGGGCCTGTCCTCCCTCATTTAATCGTCCTTCTATGCACTTTGTGATACAGTAAAGCCGAGGTTTGGGAGTGACAGCTTTAAACCCTCAGTGAGAAATCATTATCGAGTAAAGGTGCAGTGTGTGAGATTTGGTGACATCTAGAGGTGAAGTTGCATGTTGTATCCATCACCTCACCCTCCTGAGCAGGCAGGAGAACCTATGGTAGAATTGAGTGGTAATGAAACCTCAGAAGATGAGGCCCTGAGGCCACGCCCTTAAATATGCACAATTTCAAATGGCAGTCAAATGTAGATGAGTGAGTGAGTCCGGTCGTCACGGGAAAACAACGACTGATTGAGACCAAAGCCGTAGTTTGTACCAGGCGTTGAACATGTTTCATTCACCTCTAAATTGACCATTTTAACATGAGAGTCAATGAGCATTGACTCCCTCTTGAAGCCAGCCTCAAGTGGCCACCCTGTGAACTGCTGTTCTGAAGTTTCTCCACTTCCTTATTGGCTCTATTGTCATCATTGACAATAATGATGATCATAATACTGATGTTTTTTCTTAATCAGGGTGTTTGATGCTTACTGCAGATGCCGGTTCTGTTTGTTGTTGGTTCATTACCTCCCATCTGTGAGTATCCTGCTCCACATGCAGGAAGGAATGGAGCCTGTTCTCTTTTGTCCTTGTGGATCTGAATGTGAGCTCCGAGCTTTTTTACCCGAACCCTAACTACAACTGGGCTTCCCACGATGCCCTGCCTCTGTCCATGGTCATTTAGTCATTTCCCAGTCTCCAAATCGTTCATGTAAGAAATGTGAGTTGGTGGATTCCTCCCAAACTGAATCACCTCCCTAAACTTATTACCATAATTGCTTGTCACCAAACTTTGTTTTAGGGTAATTATGGTCATGTTTGAACCACTTGTTCTTGAGGAGACAGTATTTGTGTTCATCTGTTCGTGGTTTATCTCTGAACTTCTCTCCCTGCGTCATTTTATCTCTCTCTACTTCTCCCTGCTTATTTTCTCCTGTCTTTCTCTCCACAGCTGCACATTTTTCCTTTCCATTTCTCAAACTTCTGTGTCACATGGGACTGACTCCGGTTCCCCAGTGAGAAGAATGGATGGATGAATGATGTAAATCAACTGAAGTCTGTAGTTTATAGATCACAGCAGTTATACATTTGCCCCGTCATGACAAACTGTTGTCTAGTTGGTTGTGCGTGACACACAGACGTGATCGGGAACTGGTTGAACCAGATGGAACCAAATTCTGAATATGATCATGTCTGAGTGCAGAGTGGAACATGTCATGTTTCAAGTTGATGATGCAGGGATTGAGACTGCCACTTGGAAGCACTCGGGGTCCGGTGGTATTCACAGTGTTTGGTTCGCGTAACATTGCTTTGGGCATCTTCACCTCTTTCCATCACTCATTCCCGTCCTCCGCTCGGTCACTGTCTGTTGCCCTGCTTGTCCCGTGGACGTCTCACAGAGCAGCTGAAGCATTTCAAACAAGTTTGGCCCTGAACTACAGTTAAGGTGGGAGACTTGGATGACAAGCCGCTGTCAATGCTTTCACAGCCCACTGGTGAAAAAGATAAAGGGATGAAACGCTGCTTGAGGTCAGAGGAAAATCAAGACCCTGCTTGGCTTGTGAAAACGTTTTTGCGGAGGGGCAAATGTAACCATGGCTCCATCAAGCCCGGATTACTTGGGTATGAGCGATCTACATCAACATGGCTCTCAGGTGCACAGAGCCGCAGGGTCATTACTTATTTATTGTGCAATTTGAGATTAGTCTGACATAGAAACATTTCAAATCTTGTTTGAACACATTTATTCTGTTTCTCTAATATTATCTGTTGTCATTTTAATTTAATATCCTTCGTTCTGTAAACCTCTGCCTTATTTTATTTAGCTTGATTTTCCATATTCATTTGTACAAATTCTCCATGAATTTGTACAATTGATATTCTGTCAATAGATATTCTGTCTGATAAAATCTCGATGACGTAAACCTACCAGCATTAAGTCTGTATTTATAGAAATATGAAAAAACGTACAGAGACAGTTTACAATCACCTGTCAGACAACGCGTTGTGCAGCTGGGTTCAGTTCAGACTCTTTGACGTGGACAACATAGTAAACTGGGACTCAACTGTTGAGCCTCTGTCAAGAATAGTAATAATAATAAAGCTTTTTTGTCATTGCACAGCAGATGCAAAGGACTTTTGTTTGGCAGCAATCTCTTTTTTTGGCGGCTGAATATTAAATATCAAATATAATACAAAGCTATGCATATAGTGAACATAAATACCTGTATATGGAAGGACTAATGTAGATATACATAACAATATATACATGTCAGAGCTACACACACTCAAACTCACTCGGGCCAAAGACACCGAATCAGCCGGTGGGGCAGGTTCGCGCTTTCCCTCCACACACAACCTCACGTTAATAACTCACGCCGTCGGACCGAGGGTTGAACAGAGGAGTCGAACTTTTTTGAACAAGTTATTAAATTTCATGATAAAACTCCCAGAAAGGATCGGCCATCCTGAACTAGAGGAATATACTAAGACAACACATGGGTAAAAATCATATTTGACAGTGTAGAAGCGTTTGATGAGACATTCATTCGCATCAAACACTTATTGATTCACTCATTCAGGTCGATCTGTTGCTGCGATGGGATCATCCAGATGTGGAAGTAGAAAAAGAGCTGGAGGCTTTGACAGTGTGTACTGTCTCCTGGCTGAATGAACGGGGGGCACCTTTACACCTGCTGCACCCGGGTTTGACACATGGGCAAACAACGGTCATGAAAGTGAAAAGCCAATCGCTCGGCCACACGCGACCGCCCGGACAGCGAGACAGATCCTGCCTGTCGTCATTCCTCAGCTGAACCGGCTGTATCAAGGTCAGCCTCCGCACCGTGACACGGGACACGATGGTCGCTCGGCTCCAAAGGGTTTCCCTGCATCAGATGGTTCAATAAAAGCTCAATAAAGATCTGCCGGCCTCTGAGGGCTTTTCCATGAGGACGAAGGAAAGGGGGCTGTGTTTGGAGGAGGAGTTTACACAAGGCCAACATTTACGTACCAGAGCAAACTCATGAAATCCGTTGTCCCTGCAATAAAACAGCGCCATCCTCCTCAGGAGGCTGTAATGAGGACAAACTAAACAAGGATTCATGATTTCACCAGTGCTGAATGAGTCATGAGGCAAAATACTCTTACTGATCAATTGATTGGCCAACACTGTTGAGTGTTTAAAATTTAGAAATGTACAATCTTTAGTTTTAGTTTTTTCCTTTGGATTTAAAAGAAGAACAGAGCTTGTGGGCCTCTCATAGACTTCAGAGATAAAACAAATGAAACAAAGAAAAGTAACCGCAGGAACAGTTATTCATTGTGGTAAACAGCAAAAGTTGATTCCCAATCAAAGAGTGTGTAAGATTCCATTACATTGTTGTCACTTTTTAGGTGAGGATTACAAAACGATTATATACTGACATTTTTAAACGTCTCATAACCTCAATGCATGACTCATTTTGACATCTCCCCAAAATGAGCCTTTATTAAATGTAAAATGTATATTCACATCAGGAGGGGGCTGCCACACTTTTACAAGAGCCCACAGTGGACGTACTAAAAATCCTTTGAACATCATTTTCCAATATGATTTTTTTAAAATATATTTGTGCAGAACATTCGATTATTTTCTGACTCACATTTGATCATTAGTGATGATAAAGTTCTGTTGTTCTCACATTTCTTGATAAGATGATGTTTGGAGTCATTCTTAGCCCATAAGATGTTTCCCTTGGTTTCATCGAATGATGGGTCTTGATGTTACAAAGTGTGTTTTGCCCCCGGCAACAATCTGAGTTTCTTATATGGCCCCCCCCTGAAACAATTGCCCACCACCACTGATATAGTTTATATAATATGAAATAACAATGAGGGAAAAAACTGCATTGGAAAAAACAGTTCTTATTAATAATAATTATTCTTCTTGAGCATTTTTTTACCCTCACATCTGTTGTGCTTGATTTCCTTGAAATCCATGTTGTTGCATTGACGCCAACGCGTTGCCATTGTTTTTAGTGGCTCAGCGCACACGCAGTGAGGTTTAAAAATAAAACACTCTGTTTCTACTATTGAGAAAGGTGCTGCATTAAATGTGTAGCTATGCAATATGCAGGGAAGTGAATGGATGATTTAAAGTTTAAAACAACAGCTTGCTTTGTTGAATGTCACGTATGTCCCTTTACCTACTCCGGAATAATAGACAGGGGAAATGCATTATTCTCCCAGCAGAAAATAGCCTGGTTGTTAGAGGCTAAAAAAACCCTCCTGTTAGGATGAAGTTATTTTTACCAGATTTTTATCTAACGGGAGCGTGAAGAAAATAGAAAAAAAAAAACTTTTAGAGCTCAAGTGCTGTAGTATTGTCTAAGGGATGGCTGATCTGTATGCTTTACCGCCAAGGCTCCATCATCACAGCAATCCCTGCAGTACATCTTCCCCTTGTACATTTACAGGCCTGAGATCAGCCCTGTATCCCACCTGTCAGGACGGAGAGCCAAACATGTCCATCTCTCTCTATTTGGTGAAAAAAGGAAAAGGAAAACCACTGAGGAAAGAGCTTGAGAGGTGTGCTTCTCCATCTCCACCTTCCCTTTTGCATTGTACTGTAATCGCAGAGCTGAGTGGATTGCATGTTGATAAATCATTTATTGAGGAGCTAATGGAATGTACTTGCCAGGAAGAGTGCCCACTTTGGCTGTAATTACTTCGGCATGAGATTCAGCACACTGACTTTTCTCTCCGTCTGAGGGAAGACGATTAAATATACATAAATATTTTGGGGGTAACTTTTTATATGATCTAGTTGCATCATTCGAAAAAAATAAAAAATTCTAACTATGCTGCTCATTGGGATTTCATGATTGTGGTTTATTTCATATTTCATATTATATAAACATATCATATTTGCGCTATTGTAGATTATATAGAAATAGAAAAAAAATCTTCAGAATGGACCTTTAAGTATATATTGTTCAAAATAGTGAATTATTTATGGTCACTTTCAAATGAATGTACACATATAGTCCCCCATTCCCCTTAAATGAGCCTATTAATGTATATTTACTCTGGCAGCGGGTCCTCTCTATGGGGGCCGCCATGTTTTTACAGTGGCCTAGAGTGGACATACAAAACATCTTTTAAGTTTTAGCAACAACTGAGCTGCCGTAGGTTCTCCCTCATGCTCGGAAGCGTGAGGGTGAGGTGATGGATACACCAGGCAACCGCACAACCAGATGTCACCAAATCACATCTTGCGAATGAGGGAAGTGAAGTTGCTCAACTCCTCACGCAATGTTTTTTTGTAAAAACACTTCAGTGTATGACGTGCTTTTACATTGCGCTTTAATGTATATTAACATCAGGGGTGGGTCGGCACTGCGGCGTATGTGCTTTAGAGCAGGGGTGTCAAACATAAACCGGCCCGACCAAAGGGTCCAGCCCGGTCCGGGAGATGACTTAGCAAAATGTAACATTTTCGCAGAAAACACATGAACTGCCATGTTTCAATAAAAGGAACTGACTTATAACTGATAGATCATCTTGCTATGATTTTATTGGTTTGGCGCGTCTGCGATCAAAGTAGACCCTTTGTGGCCCCTGAGCTAAAATGAGGATGACATCCCCTTCGAGGGTCTATGGGCCATCTCCCTGATGGCAGGGGAACAGGAGGAGCTAATAAAGGGGGCGCGGGACATGGAGTGGTAATGTCTCACTCCTGTTTCTTGAATACGTTTGTTGTTTGACTCTTGTAAACATCATGCCCGTCTGTCAGTTGGGGTCCTTGAGTGAAATGTCATGTTTGGAAACCAGGCAGTGATGTCACAATTCAAGAGGCTTAATTATAGAAATCGTTTTTAATCAGAACAGAAAAGAAGACGAAGAAAACCAATCGGCTCCAAATTGGCTTCCAACGGGGAACCGGCTCCTGTCATTCACCTCAAAGAGCCGGCTCTTAGAGCCGCTTCATCGTAGAGACCAGCACATGTTGCAGAATTCAGCCATAAACTCAAATGCTGATCATTTAATATATGCAATAGAGCTTTAACTACAAAAGATAAGTTCTCTCAACAATCTTGATATTAAAAGTAAATGATGTTTGATTACAACTTTAAATTAGAAAGTCCCACATTCCTGCTCCTTTCAAAAACTTTTCTTTGTTTGATTTTCAGATATTAATGGATATTGAATTATCTTCTCTCCGATCCTGAACATTGTCTAATAAGATCAAATTAACTTCCCTGGCATCTGTCATGAGTGTCAAGCTTGCGTGAACAGATAAATGTACTCTTAGGAAACTCGTAATTAGGACACATTATGTTTTGCCGCGCCCGTGTCGCTGCGGCGAGCTGCGCTGATGAGCTGTAACACTGCAGGGTTTTAATGAAATGTTTCCTGAATCCTCGGTGGAGGAAACACTACAACAGCTCAGTGATGTGAGGCTCAAGAGTTCACTCTGATTGCCAAGATGAGATATCACAACACATCCCAATCTGTGCTGTCACAACAACTTCCACGCGAGCACCTCAGCGACGCCCAGAATCCCTGAACTGCTCGAGTAGTTTTCATTGTCCTGTCTCTTCTGAATCTTATCACCACGGCTGCTCCGTCTTCCTCTGCTTTATCCAATAGGCACCGATCTACTACACACAGACATCAGCAGCCCCACACACAAATGTAGCATATGCATGTATACTGAATTTCTGTGTATGAAATATACAATTGTATGTACATTTAAAAAAATCAATTGCCTATATTGGCATAGAGGTCTACCCTGCACATATATAGGTATAGGTACTGTATGTCTGTAACTCATTTGATCTCAAAATACAAAGAAATCAAAGAAAACTAAACTAAACTCTGAGCTAAACGCCAAAAACAAAACAAGCCAAAAGGAGCTCCGAGGCTCGAAGGAAGAACAAAGAGATTCTAGGCACGAAGAATAATCCACAAGATGATGTGAGATTCTGACGACGCATGAACGGCGCACTGACGACAGTCGAAGGGAGAGGGGAGAATATATTGGGCGAGCAGGGATCAATGACGGTGGACGAGGCCACAGCGTGCAGACAATACAGGAAGACAAGAGGCTGTCACCAAAGTAAAACAGGAAGTGGACGAAGGGAACAATAGATAAATGTTGTTTGTGTTGACGATGCTCGACTCAGTGTTAGCGAATGTGTGAAGCAATTAACAAGTGTAAATCCCTGATGCTCCTTCCTCACTTTGCTCATTTTCACATCTCATGTACTTGACGTATTGTGACTCAGTGTCTGTGTTTACTTTGCTCTTTATCCGTCATCACAACAACAACAACAACAACAGCACTGCCTTGTTTCTCTTCAGCTGCTTTGAGACTGATGATGCTCCAGTAAAACTTTAACTCACTGCCCCGTGTTTGTGGCCAGCGCTTCTGTTTTCAATGAACTTGAACACTTCAGCTGGAGAGTTCTTCAGTGTGCTGAGAATTATGTGTCCTGGCTGCATTAGCATATAATTATTTTAGTTCCAAGCGAGTGCTAAATGAAAGCTTGAGAGGTGAGGGCCGTGCAGTGATCAATACTGCGGTAATGCATCTTAATGAACCTTTTTTGCTGCAGTTCACAATCGCGTAAATCTCTGGAGGTCCTCCGACCAGGTGTTTCGCTTGAACTTAGGTTTCTCTCCTAAATGTCGGTGGAATGTCCCTTTTTCTTAACGGACTGATTCTTCATAATGTGTGTGGATCACTGCCTGATTTCAGAATTGATGAGATATTGTCATTTTGTTAGAGGATCATTCATCGGCCACTCTTTGACAACACATTCCCAAGCCAATGACCCCTAACCAACCCAACTACACTGTAAAATATATTAGTGCCTAAAACTGGACTCCATGTGTTTGAAACCACACATAAAACATGTCATTTTATTATATACATTAAGAGCACAGGGAAACATTAGAATAAGTGGTTTCTGTGTTTTTTTCAGTTTAGTTTTTAGCAGAATTATTTTTGTCAAAATTTTGTCAAAACAAAACAAAAATAGGTCGTTCTTCTTACCAGTGAATATCCATTCTTTATGTAAAGTGGATCCTCGCCATTGATGCTGTCATGTTGTGCTGCAGCATGTGTCATGGAACTGACAAACTAACCCCCTTTTTTAAAATGGGTTTAAATAGGTTGTGCTAAGGGAACGGTGAGGTTTACTCAGAGGCCACTTCACTTATAGATGTCACTACATCCTGCACTGTCAACCTGTGATCCAGGTTGTTTGTCCTGGAGGTGTCAGACTTAACTGCTCCAGTTACTCCCAGCTATTTGTCCACCCACATGTCCAGCGTGCCACAGTAGTGAGCTGTCGAACAACATATAGATATTGCTTTAATGGGCAGGTTCCAGTTTCACCTGTCCTCTCCAGGCTGCAGCACCTATTTCTAACCAGTGAGACATTGTTCCATTAATTTGAGGAAACTAGACCATGGCGCTGAAATGTTCTTATCAACCTGACAATGATAGCTACTTTATGCAGCGTGGTCTGTTTACAGTTTGTTGTTGTTGTCAATTGAGTTGCGAGGAAATTATTGCGGGGGGGGGGGGGCACCATGCAATAATTGTCTCAAACCATTAACTCAGACCAGGGATGTTGTACAAACATGATCAGGGTCTTAACCTGCATTCCTGCAGGGTGACTGATGTGCTTCAGTGTACATCGGTATGCTGTCTACAACAACTGCATAAAGGGACATGTGACTACACTGCATGTGTATTGGGCTGTGACGCAGTATGAAGGCACTGTGGATGTTAACCCCCGGACTGCTGCCGAAGTAGAACAACTGCAAAATGCCACGGTCCCTGGGTAATGCACTTATATGAGCCACATGAGAGATCTGTGCAAGTGCTGGAATGCCTGTTGCTGGATTGTGTAAAATAGAAATGCTGAGTTTGTTTTGGATGTAACATTTACTGCGCATTGTAGCACTTTATTCTGTGGCGATGCACCGGGGACCCGGGAGTGAGTAATGTAAATTCCAATTTCGGGTGACAAGGAACAGCGAGCTGAATAATCCTGAGCCGAGCAGTTCACGGATGACCTTTGCAGGCTTCAGTGTGAGCGGCAGTAATGTGAAAGGCAGATGGAAGGCAGAGTGATACAGGGTGAGCGGTGCCCTGCAGCTCCGGCTCCTGACAGTGTGCTATGAATCTCCAATGGCTTTTTAGCATATCAAGAGATGTGCTTAATTTGATAATGATCCCGTCAATGTGTGACAGCACTGAACTCCAGAATCCCTCCAAATTCCTGAAAGGGTCCATCATTTCAGAGCTGGTCATGCAAGATGGAAATCACTGCAGTGAGGAGCAGTTAAGCTTCTCCCCTGGACACTGAATGAAGCAGGAGTTAATCTTGATAAAGGCTGGATGTCTATATGAAAATGGCAAAAGTGTATTCAAGATAAGAGGCCATGCAAGCCACTCTCTTGGCACTTTGTGGTGTATGAATTCATCCTTGTTTTCATCAGTTTCTGGCGCATCGTAATGTGCAGTTTTATTTTTCCCCTTGAAAATCTTCCTTGGAAAACAAAGACCATCAACAAAGATCTCCACACAGTGAAATCAGCTTGTTTACCTTCAGAAGCTCTGACAAGGTGACTCATAAAGGGGTGTTACAGACAGAGAACAAGACAGTGTGTCAGGAAACTCGAAGCCCCTCAGCTACGGTGCTGATGGATGTTGAGTGGTGGACCATCCATCTGTGATGCAACCTCATAAAGATGTCATCCAACCAAATCAAAGGCAAAAAGAAGCTCACCGGCTGTTGGAGCGGTTTCTGTGAGGGCATGTTTGTCAGGAAGCCACGAATGGAGCAGCGGATAGAGAGATCACAACACTCATCAGGAGCTGTTATTCTTTGACGCCTGTTAAATGATGTCTTCCTGTGATCCCCCCCCTCCCACACACACACCCCTAAAGTCTCTCATTATGTCCCGTAGAGCCCTCTATGATCTCAGGCATGTTTCCCATGATGCCCCATCTGTCTGTCCGGCTCTGACAGAGAGCCCAGCCTCCTCTCATTCCTGTCGGACAGCTCCATCACTCACCTCCGACGGTCGCTATCCCTGCTTCAAAATAATGCTATGCCAGAGTGAATTAGTCCGTCCTTCACCTTCAGTGGAAGCCTGTCATTACTCGAGCCACACTCAAGAGAAAGGGATGTTATTTAGCACATGTTACAGGAAGCGCAACATTGGCGTGTCCTCGAAAGCTGAAGGCAGCACAACCTATGGGGTTTTGGGTATCTGGCTTTTGCTGGCTATCAGACTATAAGGCCATTACGCATAAAACACATCTGTACTTTTAGTCAAATGTTCCTTGCGCCTGTTCTGCTATGAATTATAATTTTCAGCATCCCAACCAACCATGACTTTGTGTGCCATTCAAAGTTGTAATGCCAGGTGAACTGGAGTTCACGAAACTCTCAAAACTCAAAACACGAAACTCTCAAAACTCAAATGAGTTCAAACTCCAAGGAACAGATTATGTTTAGTGTACACAATGTAAAGATTACATTGCTCCCTATGAGCGGATTATGTGACAATGGGATTCTTGATGCATCCTATATTACATTACGGCAGAGAGGTTCAAAGCCTGACTTTAGAATTACATACACTTCCACCACAGTATTGTCTTGACGGAATAGCATAACAAGTCAGTTCTGGGAAATGTCATTTATATATTTTGCCCTAATATTTAATTCATGTCAAATATTTAAATGATGGATACTTTTGGAATGTTGTTTGATCTTATAATACCAAGAATGGCCTCTACACCAAAATTGCTGCACAGCCAATAACAACCATTCCAGTTTCAGCTTTGACGATTTTTGTCACCAATCCAATGGTGTTAATATGAGAATGTTGACCATCAAAAAAAGTATAAAACCAATAACATCATTTTACTGTCTAAATAAAGATAGCCACAATTACTATAAAGAGGAGGCAAAGTGGCACAAATATGTAGAAACTGGAAAACTTCCCTGCAATTTCCCAGGAGTGGAAAAGATTAGCAAGTAAAGCTAAAGAAGCTCGTATTGGCAAGGCACATAATTTCTTCTGAAATAGCAACACATAAATAGAAAAATAAATAAATAAAAGCTTGAAGGAGAAATATGCACCGACAAAGCCAATAAACAAACTGCAGCATTTTCATTGAGCTTAGCACAAGATTAATAACAATGTAGAGACACTGCACATAATCTGCTGTATCAGCAGTTGTACACAATTTGTTGTTTACAATAAAAGCATGTGTCAAACACAAGGTTATGGAACCACATTACATTACTGAACTAAATCATTAGCAAAAGCAACTCATGACATTATGTTAAGAGTTCCAGCCTTATAACAAACTTATGAAACATTTGGCCGTCCATATACCCATATTCTCCCACTTTACTTCCCTCTACATGGCAACTTTTCCCAGCCCCTTCAACAGGATCCTGAGATACTCCCTTTGTTGAATGAGATGTATAATGTCAAATCAAATCATCAAATCAAATGTTATTGATATAGCCTGCATTTACAAATCAGAGTTTGTCTCACAGGGCTTCACAGGGTGGGTAACATCCTCTGTCCTTAGACCCTCAACAAAGGTCAGGAAAAACTACCAGGGAAAAAAAACAAAAAGAAAAGGTAGAAACCTTTTAGAGTTTAAACCTGAGATAGTACAGAATATCACAGTACGGGTTAAAATGGCAGGTGTCTATTAGCATTACAGGGCATCATGGCCACCGACATTTAAGAAATATGAATAGACAGCACTCCAAAAAAATCCTCTTCAAAATAGAACCAAAGGTTGTTTTTTCTTTCTACTGTTCATCTCAATCAAAGGCCCATGACCCACTGAAAACGGTTCATCACTGCCTTCACTGATGGGCAGTTCAAATGTTAAATGACACATTTAAGTGAGAGACAAGATTGCATCATCTCCAATCAACATAAACTACTTTTCAAATACTGACTCACTTGTTGCTAACAATTCCTGAATGACCTTAGTCAGCCATGAGCCACAGCAGTGGAGAATTGAGTGGAGCATCGGTGGCCACAATAATAAACGTCCTGTTCAGGCTAGTGTGTCGCTTGTGTGGCTTATGCACAAAATATTCAGAGACATGTTATTATTTGAGTAAAGATGAGTTCTTCATCACAGTTCTATTTTTTGTTTAACCTTCTCCACGCTGACTCACTGTGTTCGCTGGGCCTGATTCTATCAGTATAGGCTGCTAATCATTCGATTAGGCATTCATCCTTTGAGGTCATTCACATGCACTATAATGACATTGTGCAAGAACAGGCGTCCGTGGCACAGAGTGAGAATGAGACAGGCACCATTCTCCCAATTACAAGGCAGTGAACCGTCAAAATGACTTCTGCAGCTGTTATCTTGAAGAGAGAGGGCCCGAAAAGAATGGCATTAACTTGAAGGCATTAAGGCATTTTATTTACAGGACGAGGTGTGTACTGCGCTTAGAGATGGCGCATCTTCATGCAAACACATAGAGACGTTGGTTTCAAGCGCTGCACACAACAATAAAGCTATCATGGCTGCTGCTTTGATAACCTTGCTGCTAAACAGAAACGCTTGTAGCCGCCGCTACAGAGCAAGAAGCAACGCATTCTGTGTGATACGGATCGATAGCGGGCCCCGCTGAAGTGCGCCGCCTTCATAGCTGCTGAACCTGAGCTAGAAGGGTTAAAGGAATGAGTAAGGGCAAGGGCAGGCGTGGACACATACAGAATGCTTGATGAGGAGAAGGAGATGCAGGGCATGGAGCCAGGATACGGGAAGCCATCGGCAGACAGTCTGTACTCTGCGTGTTGTGAGGAACACAAAGTCTATGAGGACGATGGCAGGGGCAGAAAAGGAAAGCTTCCAGAATGGTTTAAAAAGAAGAAAGGAATTTGGTGGCTTCCACAAGGCAGGAGGGGAGGAGTGAAACAAAAGCTTAATTTACATTTCTGCAGGGCTTGTTGTGGAAAACGGGCATGACTTTCACACAGGACTTAAAAAGGGGAAGTAGCGTCTGTTGGCTGGTAGAAGACAGGCCTCTGAAGTCAACAAACAACACGAACAAAAGGTAGAGTCAGAACCACAAGTGAATAAAGAAACGTCCAGCAGTAAAGATGAATGAGACCAAAATACATGTTTTTTTTATAAAACCATGCAAAAAACAACTGTGAAACCGCTGAGCTGCAAGCGACGGTGATATATGGATAAAAATACAGCACCCAATCTAGCTTCCATATGTTCTAAAAGCCCTGCTGAGGTCAGTTTACAAGTCTTAAATGTGTTTTCATATGGTCGGCCATGATGGAAAGCCACGGCCGTGATTTTGGGTCGCTTGTGGGTGTTTCGTCAGGAAGAGCCAAGTGCTGTGTGGCTGAGAGCGGGGAGATGGAAAAGCTGAATCACAGGTTGCAGAATAGAAATTGGGCTTCAGTGGACATTCACATGCTATGCCGGGTCTGTGCATATCCAGAAAAGACAATGGACATTACGGGAGGGCTACACATGCCTATAAATAAGACAGAAAGTGCAAAACGTAATATTGACCAAGAGAAAGCCAGTGGAGCAGTCCATTAGTCTTATAAAAAATGGAGGCAGGCGTTAGTGGTCAGGCTGAAACAACAACCCTGACGTTATGCAATCAGAGAGTGTTACATGGAAGACAATGCATGCAAAATCAGTGACCTGGACTGAAGCTCCCAAACTTCTTCTTCACTTTCCTGAGTTGTTAATGGAAAAAGATGCATTTGCCGAATGCTGTTTCCGCACTCGTAGCTATATCCAGCTCCATTCGCTGTATTCACAAAGCTGACGGGGCGGATACATCTGAGAGAGTGTTTCATTTTCATGAAGCTAAGGAAGTTATATTTGGCTCAAAGGTTACACCGCAAATGACTCATCACATATAGAGGGTCATTACAATCAATCACTCAGATGCCACAGATTACCGAACGAGACCTTTCATAGTTTGATCAGTGCTAATTGTCAAATGACATGAAAGTAGCAGTTGATGAGATTTCGGTCAAATCTAATTCTGACAAAGAATGAATCAAGATCTGGATGTATAACAGAAATAATTCCAGAGCAAGTCTTTATTTCATTTACAGAGAATAAACAGCTTTCTACGAAATGCTCTGACTAAAATCAAGAGCTTAAACCAAAAGTGTGGTATTGAAGAGAAACTTGTGGGAAATGGAAAACAGTAACAGATGTACTTTACCAAACAACAGTCACACAAAGTAAACCTACTGTACTGACATACTGAAGCATTTAAAGGTCCAGTAACAATGAATCTAAAAGCAAAATAAGGACACATGACGA